>JAANQP010000134.1:0-36973 GCA_011320165.1 Fusarium protoensiforme
GTTCTAGAGCGTGACCCGGCCTCAGAAGCAAGTAAACGCTCGGGCAGCAGCGAGCGCAGGCCGTGATCCCGGCTCCTATATTCCACCACATCAGCAGCTCGGGTGTACTTTATTAGCCTTGTTCTTACATATCATCGCTCTTCACCTTCCTCTTCCCGTCCATTCTTACTCGTCCTTTTCGACATTTACCTTCTTTGGTGACAAGTCGACTCATCACTTCTCCTCCCTCCTCATCCCCATATACACCTCAGCCCACCCCCCATACCACCAACTCTCCCCCTCCCCTCTCCCCCACCAAAAACGCGCGACATAGGTGGCTTGAATGTGCCTTGCAGGCCACCTGCAGAATCCTGGTCTCCAATCACCATGTCGACTCCCTCTCTGTCCGATGGACAGCTGACACCGACCGATACTGATCCCGATCTCTGTTTCTCTTCTTCCGAGGATGACCTTCTTTGGCCAACATCTCAGGATGTGGCCGAAATGGCCATCATGATTCACGGCAGCGCAGTACCTCTGTCATGGTCTCGAGAAACTCTCAAGAGGCTTCCCCCGGGCACCCGGCCTTTGAAGCTTGTCGGCGAGGGTGCCGCCAACGTCGTCTTTGAGCTGGCTCTCCCCGAAGGATTCCCCTGGGCCCACGAATTCAAAGGTACAACCTCCGCATCTCCGCTCAGTCACTCCAGACTAACTCGTGTCTAGGCTGGCTCCTTCGTGTTGCCAAGGCTCCAACTAATGGTCAGCCTGCCAGATTCAACTACCTCAAGCAGCAGGAGTTTTACGCAAAACAAATCACGCCCTTTCTTAAGACTCACGCTATTCAACAACAGCTTGTTGTTCTCCGCAACTCTAGCATTATTCCCCAGCTCAACGCCTTTCTTCTTTCAATAGATCACCAGCGCAAAGAGAAGTTTAGGGGTTCCTTCCTCTCCGAGTCTAACTGGGGTCTTTTAGTTGAAGATATGAGGGTAGCCGGTAAGTTGCATGGAGCATAGCATACCTATGGCTCATTCTGACCCGCTTGTAGATCCCAAGAATAGCATTCTTGTCGAGTTCAAGCCCAAGTGGCTCAACCAATCACCAAGCGCCCCTCGAAATGCCATACGATGTCGTCAATGTGCCATGGAACTCTTCAACTTCCTCCGAGACCCAAACCCTTCAAGACACATCCCAGAGCGAAAGCCTTGTCCTCTCACACTCGCCAACCCCGACGCCCCTGACGCCATCAGCTCCCCCTTTCGATTCGCCCCGAAGCTGGCCTCCATGGCTGACAACCCAATCGCACGGGAACTCCTGGCCAAGACTGCTGACCACCAAGTCCTCCGCGACCTGAGGTGGCTTCAGAATTTTGCCGACTCGGACGGACCTTTGAATGCGAAAAAGGACGATCCCATGTTCAGCCTGGCCATGACAGTTCGAGACTGCACTTGCTTTGTACAGATGAATCTAGGTCCTGGTGTTGCCCCCGAGCAGAGGCTCCGAGTCAGGCTCGGCGACTTTGATCTCAAGGATACCGACATGAAGTTCAGACGGTGGACTTCAGCCGAGCATGATCTCATCGGCTCAGCCTGCTACACAGCCGACTGGATCTTGTGTAACGACAGATACTACCATCCACCCACCAAGTGCCTCCTGGAGTGGACCCGCCGGGATCTCGACTCTGTCAACATCATCGGCATCAAGGCCAAGGATGCCCATATCCCTACCAGCAAGGGGATGCACTTTCCCGTTGAGAAGCTGGCCGGGCGCGCCGATCTTTACTGGATGACGTCGAACCCGACCAAACTCAAGGCGTTGCTGGAGCCGTACAGGAAGGACAAGCCCAAGGCGGCAGTGTGTCCATTCCGAAAGGAGCCTCCGTGAGTCTTACACGTCACAATTTGTGAGCAGGACCCCTGCTAACATGCTGCAGGAATCTCCGAAAGTGGTTGTTGAGAAACCCCTAGGCGGTCACCACGTGAGACGTCAGGCGAGGGCTCCACGGACCGAGGCTGCAGGCGAGGCCTTTTTTCTTCTTCCCCTTTCTATTTTTACCTCCTTTTGTTTTGGGTTGCATCATAGCGACGGCGGTCTTTGCATGGCGTGGGTAACGGTTGGGAGGCATTATCGGGGAGCATCATCACGAGGCGGCATGGGTATGGGTATGGGCATGGGCATCATTGGAGGCAGCATTATCAAAGAGGCGGGCGGGCGTTGGGGTTCACGGTAGCATTTTACCCGGATTGATATATGATAGGTGGTTGGTTGGTCAGTTGGTTGCATCCAATACCAGAGCGTGCGTACCTGGGTTGTTTCAATGCTCAATAGGTACAATATCTATCGTTTATTCATCGTGACTATCTGTCTTGTGTAATCAAACGCCAGCAAAAACTCCCTCTGTCTGTCTAACCCATGTCATGCACGTCGCTAAATATCAGCTATCGTAAAACTCAACAGGCTACCAATCGATAACCCTGCAACGAGGCACAAGCCCATGAAGCCGCCGGCAACCTCACGCTCACCCTCGTCAACCCACTCGCCCGACGCCATCATAAAGCTCGATCCAAGCCAGCCATTGGTCACACCAAAGGCCAGCTGGACGATAAAGAGATAAAAGAAGTCGCTTGAGACAATGGCCCCACGACCGCCGATGTTGCAGAGCAGGTAGAGGGGTAGTATGCCGAAGCGGAGAACGGCGAGGCTGAAGAGGGCAAATGGTCGGTGCTGTAGCGAGAAGGGCATCATGGTTGCGATGCGGCCGCTCAGGTCACCGAGGTTCCAGAAGAAGAAGCCAAGCGGGATAAATGCATTGGGTTGGAAGAGAGGACTGGAGCCCTCTTGGACGGAATGGATCTTGGTTGTGAAGACGGGCATGAACATGGTCGCGATAAAGGTGAGGGCCACGCCAATGGCAAGCCAGTGAAGCTTCTGGAAGAGGCGCCAGAGAGACGTGACCTTGCGGGAGGCGCGCTCAGCTTCCTCGACACTGTGCATGGATTCAGCCATTTGCTCGATCATGCGGTTCTCAATGATGTGGTTGTGCCGGCGAACGAGGGGGATGAAGGATAGCAGAGCGGCCACCGAGACAGCTACAGCTGTTAGGAAGTAGACAAAGGCAGAAGCCTGACCATCCTGGGCAGAGGGACCTTCATCCTGTTCCTTTTCAGCGGGAGGAAAGGCAAGGACGGTGATGACCTGCGCAATTGGGGGGAGAACGCCAGCGACACCTTGTCCTGCCATGATGGCTTGTATGTACTCTGGCCGGCCGAAGCTGGCAGCAAAAGCAAAGGCACCATTCTGGATAAGACCGGCGGCCGTGGCGGCGCCTGCAACCATGACGAGGAGGAAGACGAGGTACACGACTGGTGATGCGCCGAGGCCAAGGACGGTGGATGCGGTTAGTAGGGAAAAGGTTATGACGTTGATGATGAGGGCCAGGTTGATCCGGAAGGGGTAGGAGGCCGAGTACTGGATGTTCGTGAGGACAAGCATGGCACCCAGGTTCGTCACGGTGGACACGGTCAGGATGGCAGACTGGAAATTGGCCTGAATCCAGGCATCACCGGCGAAGCGCGAGGCAAAGTAAGGCGCCGCAGCGAGAAACATGTTCCTTGTGACGCTTTAGCAACAGAGTTTATCAGCAAGTGTTGAGGGAAAGAGGACTCACCATGCCCACAGCATGGCGACGCCCAGCAGGGCGAATATGCTGTATTCCATCCATGAAAAGGGCAGATCATGTTGGCCTTCCAGCTGGGTAGAGCCCTCGAGCGCCGTTGCCTCCTCGGCGCCGTTGAGAGGTTCATACTCTGAGGCCGAGGACGACGGTTGACGGCCAAACGCCCTTCGAACGCGATCCATGACGTATAGTATGTATTTTCCAACGCCGTTGCTTGTGGGTGTTCGTCCCTGACGTGATGATTATGGAGTTGTCGAGGTTACCGTACTCGGTATAGCTGAGACGAGTTCGAGGATTACAATATCGTCAGGTCGAGGTTTCTTATGCCATGAGAGGTTCTCGTCGCGTTCCGTTTCTCGAGCTTGGTGGGGGTCTGTCTAGTCTTGGGGCCGACTGAGGACGAAGGGTCGCCTGACAAGCAGCCTGGTGATAAGCGGCACGTCTCCGTAGTCCGCGATATTCGGAGATGGACCGTGATGAATGGGGGACGGATCGTGGGGTGAGGAGGATGATGGCAGCAACTGCCGGGAGATGAGGACCCGGGGAGTACGGAGACAGTATCGAGATAAGATAGATCGGGTCCGGGGTCGGAAGGGCCCATGTGCCCGACCGAGTCACCTGAAGGCGGCAGCGGACAGAGCGGGACAAGGGCGCTAAAAATGGAAGTGCCAGGAAACCACCTACAGGGGTTGGTTGCTGTTGAGGAGCACAACCATCCACGGATGATACTCCATGGACAAACCTCGTCTCTTTTTCAAGTCATGAAAGGGTCGAAAATATTCATGGACTCGGAGCTACTCCCGAAGCACAAGCTCCCGCAATGTGTCATGATAATCTACACTCCCGCTTCAGTCCCGAGTAGGACTGTCTCTTCCATGGCGTTACACAACATTCCCCAAAAGCTACCACATGCCCAGGATCACGAGAGTGATATCTAGCGATAGTCTTCCCACCGCGACGAGGCATTTTCCGTCCCTTTCCTTCCTCGAGACTAGCAGAGCCCACTAAGGAGGCAAAGTCGTCCATACGGGGAACTATCCGTGAGGCCCGTTCTGCGACCTCCACGTGATGGCCGAGCTATGCGATGCAAGTATGTCATGCAGACTTTGTAAAAACGAGAAGACTGAGGGAGAAAGTTGAGTTCTGACTGCTAGAGATTGGTGTTGTGGAACTTGCTGCTACCCTAGTTGACACTATCGTCATGTGAGAAAGACTTGACGCAACTACCTATTCTATATGAACCGTCAACAACTAGTTCAACCATCTGGCAACTAACCAGGTCAAGCACGTGGTTTTGTTCTTCTACAGTAGCTAGACTTCCTTTTCAAGGTACGTTCGGGCGCCAGATCGCTTGTCTCAAAGCCTTGTCCGGAATGTCATGACAGACATGGCCATGACATGGGCACCTCAGCATGGAGAGATGTACTTCATGCGCCCAATTTACTACACCAAGATTGCCTTTGAATAAGAAACGAGTAGACTTTGAAGACGACTCATCAAGGCTGCTAGCTATTCGGCCCTGGATCTCACTCATCAAGGGGAAAGCGGTCAGTAAACCTAAAGATGGCCAGACCACCCCTGAGGCTCTCGACGATGGTGTTCACGTCACTCGTCAGATACACGCCCTCTCCCTTGCTCACCCCCGCCGCCTTAGCCGCCTCTCTTGCGCTTCCGATGAAGCCAACCGGCTTTCCCCAATGATATCCGTCGACGACGATCTGTGTAGGTCTGCCAGGAGGGAAAAGAGTCGACTTCTTGCCGTTGAAGAGCGACTCGGCTCCGCTGGCGACTACAATCGCATCGAAACCAACAGCTTCAGCAGCAGTGTAGGTCATTTCCACATCGGCACCAAGGACTTCTCCCACGATCGTCACAGTCACCTTGTCCTTCGCAAGCGCATCTTTGAGGACCTTGGCCTGCTTGATTGAGTTGTCTGAGCCTGTCGATGCCAGGACACCAACCGTCAGCGTCGCGATGCTGGGCAGCTTGGTCTCAAAGATGGAGATTCCAGACGTCTTGTTGTCGTGGTAGTACGTCGAGTCGGCGTCAGGGGCTTCGAGACCCAGCGCCTTGCCCACTCTGGCCGCAATGTCGTGGCTGATCCTGTTTAGCTGTCGGAGAACGTTCTTCTTGACGTCCTCGGACTTGAGGTGGCTCATCTCGAAGCGGATCGCGTTGATCAGGAACTGCTGCTCGACCTTTGTCAGGGAGTTGTAGAACAGCCGAGGCTGACTCCAGTGATCTGCAAAGGTGGAGGCTCTTGCGCGCACCAGGTTCCCGGAGGCTTTTCGGCCAGGGGCAGTGAAGAAGCCTTTGCCTTGAGTCTGATTCGCCTGCAGAGGATAACCCTTGTTGAGGGTGTTGGGGGTGTCTGAAACTGTCAGTTACTGTGCTGGTGGCAAGGAGGCGGGGTGTCTTACATGCAGCCGTGTTTCTGTGGATAAAGTTCTGGCCGGCTCCATCTCTATTGTTGTTGTGAATAGGGGCCACAGGACGGTTGATGGGCAGCTGCTCAAAGTTGGGGCCTCCGTGACGGTTCAGCTGGGTATCAAGGTACGAAAAGATGCGTCCCTGAAGCAGAGGGTCGTCGGTGAAATCAATTCCACGCACGATATGGCCGGGTTGAAACTATACAGATCAGCAGTGTCTCAAGTCGTAGCTCGCGTGAAACATACCATGATCTGCTCCGTCTCGGCGAAATAGTTGACCGGATTCGCGTCCAGCTTCATAACGCCGAGACGCTGCAGGGGGACATACTCCTCAGGGATAATCTTGGTAGGGTCGAGCACGTCGAAGCCAAACGCGAGGGCCTGGTCCTCGTCAAAGATCTGCGCGCAGAGCTCCCACTCGGGCCCGTTCCCAGACTCGATGGCGCTCCAGAGGTCGGCGCGGTGGTAGTCGGCGTTCTTGCCGGCGATGTGCTGGGCTTCATCCCACACGAGGCTCGCCCGTCCCTGCTTGGTCTTCCAGTGCCACTTGACGAACTTGGTGTCACCGTCATCCGTCACCAAGCGAAAGGTGTGCACGCCGAAGCCATCCTACCCGTGTTAGATCTTGTAGTAGAATATGGGTCTGTTGACTTACCATGTGTCTGTAGCTTCTGGGAATGCCATTGCCAGCCATTGCCCAGAACAATGTATGAAGGGTTGTGGTCTGCTGGCTGAAAAAGTCCCATGCTGAATCGTGTGCTGAGGCAGCTTGCGGGATCTCGCTGTCAGGGGAGGGCTTGACTGCGTGGATGAGATCGGGGAAGTGAATGGCATCCTGAATGAAGAAGACAGGAATGTTGTTCCCAACGATGTCAAAGTTTCCCTCGTCGGTGTAGCTGTGATACTCAGCAGGGGGACTCTTATCTTTCATGTTGCACTTACAATCGGGTCGCAAACCCATGGACATCACGCGCCGTATCCGCGCTGCCCCTCGAACCGGCTACGGTCGAGAAGCGAACAAAGGTCGGCGTCTTTTTTCCTTTAGAGCCGAGAAACGAAGCCGCGGTAACGTTACTGTAGTCGCCGTAGCTTGTAAACGTTCCATAGGCCCCAGCACCCCGGGCATGGACAGCACGCTCGGGGACCTGCAGCAAGCAGTCAGTACCACAGCATGTTTCTCACTGGGGAGTACATACACGCTCATGATCGAAATGAGTGATCTTTTGACGGAAGATAAAGTCTTCCAGCAGGCTTGGGCCGCGCTCTCCAGCTTTGAGGCTCTCTTGGTCCTCAAAGGGGCCGCCGACATCAGAGCTCAGGTACCCCTTGCTATCGTCGACTTCATACTCCTTCAAGTGGTCACGGGAGGTTTGCTCATCTCTAGCTGCGAGATGATGATCCGGGTCGGCAAAGGGGCACTGTCCAACCGACAGAGCAACAAGACCGAGGGAGGCAATGAGCTTGGAAGACACCATGTTTGCAGTCAGGAGAGTCGTCAGGCTAAAGAACCTTGAGCCACACAGATGTGAGTCAGTCAAAGACGGGTTCCAGTCCTCTACTTATAGTTCGTCAGGGCTAGAGACAAACAATGAGACCCGAGTGAAATTCCTCCGACGGCCTCGGGAGCGTGATCATGCCGTCTCCACGACCACCAAACGATGCAAACCGGATCTCCGGGTGACGACGAAATGATGAGTTGTCGTCATTCAACAGGAATCGTAAGGTTACTCAAGCAGCACTCTGCCCTTGAGAGCTCGTATCCCCAGTGAGGTCATAAAAATAGCTTCATGTTGCTTCTTGGCAGCAGTAGTCCAGTATCTCTGAGCTCATTTATGTGATGAGAAGGGATACTGCTGCATTGATCCTTGCCCATCTGCCCAGGACGAGGGAGGGAAAGGTGAAGGGAGGCAGCCACGAACAACAATGTAGCTGCAGTTTGCGAGAAGCAAGTTGCTAGCGCGTGATGTCTCGGGATATACCATGCTTCCAGGGTGCGGCAGTGAAACCACGACTTTGCGTGATACAGTGAGGGGATTAAAGTCTCACTGAGTTGTCAGGGGCACCCGGTTTGTGTGAGACGGCGGGATTGTAGACTACGAAGTTGTCATTATAGAGATTGGGTACCAATTACTTATTAAAGGTCAGACCTGACTACCAATTCTTGAAGAAGATCTGGGCTGTACTGGCAGGTGAAGGGAAACAGGACCACTCCTCACATGGAACTTCCATGGGACGAGTGAAGTTGTAATCTTTCACCAGCATGCCTTGGGATGTTTGCCGTCTCTCATGGAACCAAGATCACGGCAAACATGCGCATCTCTACCTACTGAACTTGGCGCAAGCAGGGAAGACGTCTAAGAATAGCAAAGTTCTGTGGGTTTTAATGGAACGCTGTGACGCCTCGATGGCTAAAGAAAACTCAATTCATGAAGTGCCGCATCATGAAGATGAATGGCTCTGTCGATGGGTCTCGGAGATGATGACAGAATAAGACGAGTTTCTATGCCGTTGATCGACAAAACGAATGAGGCCGAGAGTGGATGATTCGGATGCCCAATCAGAGAAGCCGAATTGAAAACATGAAGCGGCTCATGAATAAGGTACAGTAGCACCCGCGCATGCGCCCTGGTTATGTGCCGAGATGCAGATGTCATCACTCGAAGCGCCGGGGAAGCGTGACAGAAGCTCGGATGACGGTCTCTATTGGCCGAGCGTCGGATGGATGTGATGGATATGAATAGAATCAATCGATGGACAAGAATAGAAATCACGAGAGAGATTCTTATGCCAGTGTCACTAAATTTCGATGGAAACAATCGGGGTCTCTTCTCAAGCCGCTGAGGTGAGATATCTCTGATGGCCAACGAACTCGGCGTTTTGCAGGGGCAGGGATATCTTGGCGGGAATAGCTTCAGGGATGGATGGTCCACAGGGAAGGAGAGAAATCTCCGACAATTGCGGAGCAGCCAGTCACTTATCAGTGGATAACCGTGCCTCCAAGAGACGTTTTATATTGTATTTTACTGTATTGTATTGATGTTTAACGCCGGTACGTCCCTATCATGAGGGGCAAAGAGCACCTATCCAGTCAAACAAAGAGGAATTACTCAGTTAAAAGAGAAAACTGACTCCATGGATAGCTATCTAGGAGTAAAAGAAAGAAAAGTATATAGCCCGGTGCGATTAAACCGCTTAGGAATCTTCGTTTCGTGTTTTAATAGCCGTGATGGCCTGCTGACTACCTATTCCGTATTGACGCCGCGATAGTCAAAGTTTACAGCTAAAGCCGCAGGCAGATGCGGCCATCAGAGAGACAGGCAAGGCCGATAGGGAGAAGGTCAGAAGACCGCCAGCGTGGTCATCTTCGACCTAAAGAGGGACTCTTTGCTGGTTTGTTTTATCATCGTGTGCTCCTGTATAGCGTTCAAGAGGTCTCTTGATCCCTTCTTGCTTCGGCTGTTAGAGATATACCCCTTGACTAGCTGACTATATATCCGTGTGGCCTACAAAGTTGATCCTTGCCCCAGTACAGCGCTAATAGTAGCCGCCAAGAAAAGATTTTTATAGGAGAGAGTTGCCTCCAATACCTAACGGGTAGGAGAAGTCCCGGGCGATATCGCTCGAATTGTAGAATATTCTTCACTGCAATTTTAACCCCCTCCGAGGGGACTAAATACCTGGCAATTGCCAACACTTGACTTGACGTCTCGCCCTGATATGATCTTGTCTTGTAGCAACCTGCACGAGTCTGTATATAATGCATTCTAGCGAAGTAATTATCGCTGATTTAAATATTTCATTAGCAAGATTCTAGTTCGTTTCATTGTCAAAGCGGAGTTGTTGAGGTGAAGAGCAAACCTTGCCTGCAACCAGGAGTTAGATGATGGACACTAGGAAGACACGAGTATCAGGGAATCAAAACACGCCGTCGAGCATGCACATTGCAATTTACCCAAATATCATCAGCTACTGAGAGCTTCCAAACAAGACAATCATCTACAACCAGACCTGACGTGGTTCCCCCTCTTGTTCGTGCTTAAACATTCGTCCCCACTGCCATCACCACCCCCGGCCCGGGGAACCTTTGTGCTTATTCCCGCCATACGCTATCACTGTTGACGGGATCGTCCCCGTCAGTCTCGGGGCACTGTGACTGGACCAAGAGGCCATGGCCAAAAGTTGGCGCCGCACCGCTCGCGGGAATTCCCGCACTGGAGCCCTCTAGGTTCAACGGCGTTGCGCTATTGACAGGTCCGAGCTGTCCATCACGAGATATGGGGACGGTATGATGGCTTCTGCGGTTCAACTCGATAGTTGACGCTCGCGGGCGTGCCAAGTCTCAAAGGAATGAACTCCCACCCTCGGTCGAGCTAGACTGTCAAGATTTCATCATTAACAGAGCTGGCACCGTTCCAGAACTCAGTCGGAGAGTCTAGACTCCTCGATAAAGCTCCTTGTGCCAAGCCTCCCAGCCGCCAAGGGCCCTGGTTATCTCTGCCTTTGGCAGGTGTTGGGCCAAGCACATGGGACGACCCTGACCATCCAGCGCCTGAGGTCTGCCCACCAGCTCCACCTCGGCTGCACATAATAAAGGCGTCTTCCCAGCCGGATGGGTCTCTATTGAGGGGTTCGACACGCAGATCTTGCAACCGTGACCATGGCACAAGCAGAGCGCACCCCCAACCCTCAACAGCTCAACGTTGTACGTGCCAATAGATGCATTAAAGAGGATATAGACGTGAATCTGACCAGCAATAGGATCCTGAGTGGATCGAACCCGACGACAATGACTCTTCTGTTGGTACAGAGACGTGAGGATAACCTCCGAGACTAAGAGAGGAAGCTAACAACCTTTAGCGCAAGCTCCACCACTTCGATAAGCGAGAGCATCCTCGAATACCGCAAGCTTCACGGAAGAACCTATCAGAACTTTAACACGGGAACAGAATACTGGTGCGGCTCAACTTCCGTGTGACTAACCATTGCTGACCATGTGAAGGGGCCCCAACGACGACAGACAAAATGACGGGCTCGATCTCAGGTCTGTAGCTCAGTTAAAGACGACAGCTCGCCTTCTAACTCTTACAGCCATCATATGCTCTACTTGGCCTTGGATAACAAGCTGTTTCTCGCGCCAATTAGAGACAATCCGCAAAGAGTCATTGATATCGGAACAGGAACTGGCATTTGGGCAATGTATGGACACCTGACGATGCGCGGACAACGCTGACAATTGTAGCGACTTTGCTGATCAGTTCCCCTCTGCCGAGGTGATTGGAACTGATTTATCGCCGATCCAACCACCATGGGTATGTCAAATTGTGTACGCTTCGGTCTAAATTTCTAACAATTACAGGTCCCTCCCAACTGCAAGTTCGAACTCGACGATGCTCAGCTCCCTTGGCCTTATCCCGATAACCACTTTGACTATGTCCACATCCGAGTCATGATGGGCTCGATCAAGGACTGGCCCGCTCTGTACAAGGAAGTGTACCGCTGCCTCAAGCCCGGCGGCTGGTTCGAGCATATGGACTACTCGATCGACGTGCGTTCCGACGACAGCAGCATCCCCGAAGACTGCCCACTAAACGGCTGGGGCGCCCTCTTCCAAAAGGCGGGCGAGAAGATGGGCCGCAGCTTCAGGATCATCGAGGACGGGCAGAGCCTGCAGTGGCTCAACGACACAGGGTTCACGGCCGTCGACGAGCACCGGTTCAAGCTCCCGACGGGCGGCTGGGCGGCCGACAAGAAGTGGAAGGAGATTGGGCAGTACAACCTGCTCATCACCGAGAACAGCCTCGAGGGATACGTGCTGTTCCTGCTGACGCAGGTCATGGGGTGGGAGGTTTCCGAGGTGCAGGTCTTCCTGGCCAAGACGCGCAAGGCTCTCCGGGACAAGTCGATACACTCTTATGCTGAAGTGTAAGTGGGCTGTTTCTTATGGTTACTCTTGCTGACGCGAATAGGGCAACGGTTTGGGGACAGAAGCCGCTAAACGAGAAGAAAAGGGCGTCGCCGGCCGCCGAAGCATGAGGCACTCCTAGACTTGGCGTCATGGTGAATGGATGCTCTAGTTGATACATACGCCTTATTCTACACAACGAGGTAGGTCATAGGCAGGCTCCAAGCACATGGCTGCTTCTATTCGTACCGCTGAGAAAACAGGGCGGTGTAAAAGAAGCCGCTTAGTTTACTTGAAGTACCTAGGTTAACAGACTGTGAATAGCGTTTCTGGGTACGTGATTCTCTGCATGTTGCATTGTAGGGCTTGGCTTGGAAGGTTTTGTTGGCGCACAACCGTCACCCAACATTTATTTCCAGTGCCAGGTCGCCATTTAAAGGCCCCTTCGCTCTTATTCGAGACGTGCGTTCTTCTACCATCGATCCTCCCCATCTGATCTAACCTTAGCAGTCCTCTAGACTTCTAAACGCGCCAAGTTACAGCATCATGACCGAGAATCTCATCGTTCTCCTCGTTGGCAAGGGCGCGCGAGAGCATGCGCTTGCCTGGAAGCTGGGACAGGCCCCTTCGGTCAAAAAGGTGCTCGTCTTTCCGGGGAATGCGGGAACAGAACAAGGTCATGCCAAAGTCTCGAATCTCGAGGCCGACTTTGAAGCGACAGACTACCATCGACTGGCCCAGCTTGCGACAGAGATCGGAGTTGGTCTCGCTGTTATTGGGCCTGATGATGCCGTTGTCGATGGGATCCAGGGCTTCTTCAAAGCCGTGGGCATCCCATGCTTTGCGCCAACAAAAGAAGCGGCTGAGCTCGAGGGGTCCAAGACGTTTGCCAAAGACTTCATGCAAAAATACAATATTCCTACGGCTGCGTATCGGAACTTTGACAATGTCGAGAACGCAAAAGCCTACGTCCAGGAGACAGACCATCGAGTTGTCATCAAGGCGGACGGCCTCGCCGCTGGGAAGGGAGTCGTGCTCCCCGAAACAAAGCAGGATGCCATGTCCGAGCTCGATAGCATCATGAAAGCCGATGGAAAGTTTTCGGCTGCGGGCTCTTCTGTGGTGATTGAGGAGTTCATGGAGGGAGACGAGATCAGCATCCTCACCTTTAGTGATGGCAAGACTTTCTGGTCTCTGCCTCCAGGGCAAGACCATAAGCGTGTCTTTGAGGGAAACAGGGGACCAAACACTGGAGGCATGGGTGTCTACTCACCAGTCCCATTTGCAACTCAAGATGTTCTGGATGAGATTGACAAGTCCATCCTTCAACCCACGTTTGACGGGCTCAGAAAGGAGGGTGAGTACATACAAAGATGCAAACATGTCGAGGTACTGATTGAAGATCTAGGGCGTCCCTTTGTCGGTCTCTTGTTCACAGGTGTCATGATCACCCCCCAAGGACCCAAGGTCATCGAGTACAATGTGCGGTTTGGGGATCCAGAAACGCAGAGCGCCATGATGCTCCTCTCGGAAGAAACTGACCTCGCAAATGTTCTCCTTGCATGCACATCAGGGACACTTGGTCAGGTCAGCTTGGGTATCCGATCGGGATTCGCCTGCAATGTGGTTGTTGCCTCTCAGGGGTACCCGGGGGAGTACATAACCGGAGTGCCAATCACTGTCCAAACGTGCCCCAAGGACGTTCAAGTTTTCCATGCTGGTACTTTCAGAGACAAGAGCGGCTGTTTAAAAACTGGCGGTGGACGCGTCTTCTCCGTCGCAGCTTGGGGAAACACCCTCCAAAAAGCAGTCGAGGCCGCATACGAGGGTACGAGGATAATTCACTTCGAGGGCATGTTTTGTCGAAAAGACATAGCTTCCAGGTTAGTACCAACCATTTACCAGAGCCGAAAATGACTGACGATACTGATAACTTGTGTGTTTTTAGATGTCTACTGCCTTGAACTCCCGAGCGAGAAGTCATTACCCCCTGGGATAGTACATGGACATCGGAAACACCAGGTGCCTCAGTTTCGAAACAAGATACCCGATAGAAAAACATAAACTTGGTGCTTTCATGAGTTTTTCCTTCCATCACCTTGACGTGAATCGCCAGTCTCCAGACCACAGGCTCATTCAAATATCGAGATGTTATGAACAAACTCGTTCAACTCAGAAAACATGACCTTTCTAGAGGAGTGGTTCCATACAGCATAGGTAGGTACAACGCATTACGTATTCCATCTCTTCTAAAGTGTTCAAACATGGCGACTCTAGGGGATCACGCACTCGCGGTCACACACGGAGTTTATCAACTATCAAAAATCCATGGTACACCGATCCCACTCCGAATTGAGTGGACAAGGTCGGACTTCCCGGAACTTGTAAACGGCGACAAAGGTTGATTTTCGGGGAAGACGAGAGGCAGTGTCTGCGGGGTACCTGGTGATCCTCTGGATGTAACCATTGAGAGCACGAGGGAGAAAGGAGGATATATATCGGATCAATCGCGGGCGAGTCTTTTCTTTCGCGTATGCCATGCTGTTCAGGCCTTTGAAGCTATTCACAACTTGGTAAATCTTGTTATGACGATCAAATTTGCACATGGCCAATGCCGACCAATGCCCATCTTTAACACCATTCTTTACCCTTTCGGCCCGTTGCTGGGATGACGACGCTTGACTTTTGTTTGGGTCACTCAACCACTGACCAATCACATTCGAGCGCTGTGCACCCTGCCGCAAAAAAGCTGAGGGGCTTGACCGACTGCGACATGACGACCATCCCATCAGCCCAGCCCAAGCCCAAGCCCAAACATGATCCTCACTATCGCGTTGGGCGGCACACTTTGATCATCATTTAAACCTCTAATCTGATCTGATCAGCTCTAGCATGCGCTCCTAGCCTGTCCTTGCCCTGCCGAGACCATGCCCAACGGGAGCCGTGCTCGCGACCCCCGCGACACCGACGCTCGCGATCCCCGAGATGCCGACTCTCCAGAGCGAGACCGCGACCGCGAGCGGGACCGAGATCGGGACCGTGATCGTGACCGGGATTTGGATAGAGACCGAGACCGAGACTTGGATAGAGATTTAGACACGGAGCTTGATCGCGACTATGACCGTGATCATGACCGCGATAGAGATCATGATCGAGACCGCAATCGGGATAGAGACAGGGACAGAGATCGAGATCGAGACAGGGACAGGGACAGGGAAAGAGATAGGGACCGCGATAAGGATCGGGACAGAGACAGAGACAGAGACAGAGACAGAGACAGAGATCGCGACAGAGATAGGCATCGCGAGAAAGACCGCGTCATCCCTCGAGAACCTCGCGCTCGAGATCATCCACCCAGCAAGCGCAACAGCATTACCGACCGCCTCCTCGGCTCCTTCAGAGCTGCCCGCGGCGGCGACAAGGACGGAAACGGCCACGGCCACGGCCATGGCCACAACCCTCTACCGCCGATGGCCTCGTCCATAGGGCGGCGCGCCTCATCCGTCGTCAAGGGCAGTCCCATCCCTCGCATCCGGGAGTGGCTCGACACCTGCAACGCCGACCACAACCACCACTGCGCCGTCTCCTCCGAGACCGAGGTCACCACGTGGCACCCGCCATATCTCATCAACGTCGTCGAGCGCCGCCTCGTCAAGGCGACCCCCAAGGACCGGTACCTCGCGCTGAGCTACGTCTGGGGCCCGCGCCACAACACCACGGCCCAGATGTACACCCAGCTGCTGCAGTCCAACGTCGAGGCTTTCCAGGACACCTTGCCCAATGCCGACATCCCGCAAACCTTCCTCGACGCCATGTGGCTGGCCAAGAAGCTGGGCATCCGACACATCTGGATTGATCGGCTGTGCATCGTTCAGGACAACCCGGAGGAGATGGAGGACAATGTCAAGCACATGGCATACGTCTTTGCCAATGCCTACCTCACCATCGTTGCTGCTTCTGGCGATGTAAACTCTGGACTGGTATCCCTCAACCCCAGCAGGCGCTCAGTGCGCAACATCAGGCCTGGGAACCACAACCATCAAGATCTGGTGGTGGCTTCGCCTTGGTACTCGCGGGGCTGGACGCTCGTCGAACGTCTCTACTCTCGGCGCTGTGTCTTCTTCTTTGAGGATACCGTCACCTGGGAGTGTCACTGCGAGACGTGGCAGGGGAGTCCAAATAGTGTCATGAAGAAGCTCAAGGGGAACCGTCAAGGATGCACCGGAACCATCCCTGACGCGATCTTCGCTTACCAGCACTCACCTTGGCCCGACCTCGACGAGTATGCCCGCATCGTCATGGATTACAGCGCGCGGAAACTGACCCACGTTGACGATACTCTGCCCGCATTCTCGGGCATCACGCACGTCCTCTCGCGCTCATTCCCAGGAGGCTTCGTCTTCGGCATGCCTATAATGTTCCTGGACATCGCCCTGCTGTGGCGTCCCCACGCCTCAATCCGTCGAAGGGCCCTGCCGAAACCACCATTCCTCCCCTCCTGGTCCTGGATGGGCTGGTGGTTCGACAACATTCCAGTCGACCTGACACTGTGGAGAGCCGCGGCAGACTACGTCGAGGAGGCCCGCTCTGGGAAACGCGGCCAGGAATCAAAGCGGTACAAGTCTACACACCCGTTCCGCATCAGGCCGACCGTCACCTGGAGCCTCACGAACCGGGCCGCCACCGTGCCCCTCATGAACACGGGCCTCCAGTTCCGCGAGCTCCGGGGCCGGAGGAGCCCCACCTCGGACCTTCCCCCCGGTTGGACCCGCTCCGGCTCCTACTACAAACACGACAGCGACGAGTCGGCGCTCTTCAAGTACCCCATCCCGGTCGAGGATCCTCCCGAGACCAACAGCTATGAGCCGCCCGTGGGCGAGCAGGCCTACCCCGTGCCGATGCTCTCGTTCCGAACAACGACGGGTCATTTCGAGGTTGATTTCCTCTCCACGCTCGCTCATCGTGAGCGGACGAACCCGCCCCTCGCCGTGGGCAACATCTATGGCAAGGCGAACCGGTGGGCAGGCCAGTTCCGCGCCCACGACGGCTGGCTGGGAGTTCAGTCGTCCAACTACGACGGCGAGGAGCGCCTCGAATTCATCGCCATATCGACAGCCACAGAGCGACGGGGTTCGCACGTCTTTGACACAGACCGGTTCGAGGAGCACATGGACGCCGACGAGATGATCGACATTGTCAATGTCCTGTGGATCGAGCGCATCGGCGAGGTTGCATACCGCAGGGGCATCGGCCACATCCTGCTCAAGTCGTGGGAGGCGCAGGCCAAGGAGGAGGTGGGGGTTCTACTTGGATAGGGGGGGGACAAGGCATCTTGGTAGCGAGGTGTTGGCGTTTGGAGTTGAGTAGCTGATCTTTGTTTGATGAGAGGGATGTATCATTTTTGTCTAGGGACCCATGATGCTCATGACTTTTTTGAGAGATATGCTCAGTTCTTTTCACGAAACCATTCTGGAGATGCAGGCATAGTAATGGAGAATCTTGATGAATCGCTTTACAATGACATTTTCTCCTAACAGATGGTCCCTAGCCCTACAAACCCACAATGCCGTCTAAAGCACAACTGAAAGCCCTACTCCTATGTAACCCCCGTTCAACGCCGAACATTAGTGTATATCATGGTATCAACATACATCATCTCTCTATCTACAGTATATTTCCTCTGATAACCCCAACATCCTCTCGCCCCTTGCTGACCTTATTATTCTACACCAGCCTGACTGATGTTAACCACAAATCCCAGCTGCCCTGGCTGGTGGTGCTGCCCGCTGACAGAATCTGAAGCCCAAGACTCTTCGTGGTCCTTGTTCACCGTCAACATTGCTGGCGACATCTCACTTGGGCCGCTGTGAAGAGTGTCCATGCCCGCGCCTCCCGTAGCTCTTTGCTCTGTACCATTCTCCTTGAGCACTGGAACGTGTCCCGCCATACCAGAGGTGCTGCTTATATCATCTGCATACACCCATCCGACTATGTTGGTGGCGATTCGACCTTGCAAATCCTTTTTGATGTCTGACAAGTCTTTGGCATAGTCAAGAGTGGAATCGCCTGGCATTCTCCCAGCAATGCCCACATGTCTCAATTTGGCCTGGGCAATTCCGCTCCAGGGGAAAATCTGAGCCGGGGGAGATGGGCCGGCCTCTTCGCCCATTGAGATCCCCAGGTGCTCGTTGAAGCGCCCAACCAGCAGCCATGACCTCACAGAGGTAGAGCGAGCTACAGACATGACATCTATGAATCCTCTGCGGCCAACGTAGCTGGTTACTGCACCTCTTCGAACCAAAAACTTGACAGACTCGAGCCTGCCGCAAGCGCTGGCAACCATGAGAGCTGAGCCCAGAGGACATCCTTCAAAATCGATTTCGGCATCCAATGACATACAGTTCTCCATCACCGTGACCAAGCCTTGTGAAGCAGCTCTGCAAAGCGGGCTCCACCCATGATCCGGCTGGAGATTGATCCATCTTTTCAACGACTTGCGATGGAACCGACGCTGGAACTGGCGAAAGGTCTCTCGGAGAAATGACAGTTCATGGAAAGTACAGTGGGTTTCGAAATGCCACGGAAAAGAACCCAGGGTATCGAGTGAGAATTCCGAGTTGAGGATGTAGCTCTGGCCAACCCTGCCCTTCTGTAACTGAACTATGAGAGTACCATCGTCGTAACGACGGTTAGGCGAGGAAAGATCCATGTCTTCCAGAGCCAAGATTGATGCCAGATATTTGGAAGGCGGCATTGCTGGTGGAGGTGCCATGGGATGCTCCAAGAGATCCGAAACTTGGAAAGTCGTGTCTTCCAGGCCATTAGCGAAGCAGAGTCTGGTGATATGGGTGAAGTGAGGGCCCCAGAAATGACATAGATCGACGATTGTTTCCGTGAAGATAGGAACCAGCGATGCCCCTGATTTGATGAGGAGTGAGGCCATCTCCGGACTGGAAGCGTGATGCAATGGGGCTGATGCAACTTCGTCCACACAATCCACATTGGCTCCGTATTTAAGGAGGAGCGCGGCTATTGGCATATGCCCCCGACGCACGGCAGCGTGCAGTAGAGACATTTTCTTGAACTCTTGAGGCCCGGGTCGTGGCATTTCATGTTCCAAGAAATGGTCTAGTATCTGCCTGACGCCGTCTTCGCTTCGAACTTGGTTCATTTGACTAGAGGGTTTGTCAGTTAGCTCGATAAACGCAACGTCATCCTTGAACCTACCTGATCTCATGTGAGTTTTGGACGAGATAATCCAGTATAAGTTTGAAACCTTTTTCGTTTCCCGCCTCTATCGCATACATCAATGGCAATCCAAGGTCATGTATACTGTGTGCCTCCTGGAGATGGCGACTAAGGAGGGAAGCAAGTATTGGAACGCGCTTCTCACTCTTGGAAGCGAAGTGTACTGCACCATCATATACTCTCTTCCCATGCCTGAAAGGGACTAAAGTGCTTGCCCCGTATTCAAGAAGAAATTGAACCACAGGTTCTTGACCTCTGATTACGGCATAGTCCAAAGGCGAGCAGCCACCGGTGCCAGGGATTCCCCCGTCCAGCGCACAGCCACTGGCAAGACAAGCCGAGCATGCGGCGAGATCGCCGAGCTGGATGGCTGCCTTCATTCTGTGTAGTTGAGCCCTGGTCTCTCTGCGTTGCATCTCGGTGTGTCGCTCTGGATCGTTGGTAGCCTGGAATGCCTCATCAAGAAACTGGACGATATTGTGGTGGCCTCGCGAGTAGGCGTACATTCTTGGGCTCATCCCATATTTATCGATCCAACTTGAAGCACCCAGTCTCACCAGAGCCTTCACAACCTCGAAATGGCCATGTGCAGCCGCGGAGTGGAGCGGAGTGCTGTTTTTGGTGGTCATGACGTCGACCCCTGAGCCCATCGACACAAGATAATCAACCATATCGACCCCCCTGCCCATTTCTGCGGCCAAGTGCAAAGGGGTAACGTCGTCGAATGTAAGAGCTCCAGGGTCGACAAGGCCCTCCTCGATGAAAAACTTGGCGCACCCGAGATGCCCAAGACTGCAGGCCATATGAAGGTAAGTTCCCCGACAATCGAGTGATTTTCCCTCCCAGTCCCGCGATAGCAAAGGGTACGACTTCTTCCAATCAATTTTTCCTTGGTTTGCTCTTGAATAGCCAAGTATACCTCGAAGCAGGGCAAGATTGCCGCGCAACGCCGCAAAGTAGGCTGCATCAAACATGTCGCCGAGAGAAGGGTCGGCACCCATCTCCAGAAGACAGGCCGCGCCGTAGAACGACCTTTGTTCTGCGTGATGCGCCATTGGAGTCACTCGCCAGCGTCGGTCCAACACTGGATTCATGGCATTGATATCCAAACCCCCCTTGTTGACAAGCTGTCTAAGCAGCCAGCCAAGGCCTGGCTCGTTTGAATCAGGGGCGGCGACTCGATGCAACAGACCGATTCCCCTTCGATCCGGGGCAAATTCTCTCAATTTCTCGGGGTCATAATGATCTAACAGGCTTTGAAGAACAGACTGGCCATCGTCAGATGCACACAGCCTTGTTACGCATGGCGGTGTGCACGCATGCTCGATCGCTGTAGTTTCGCCTTCTCGCTGGTGGACATTCAATCCATGCTTGAGAAGAAGTTGGACCTTTGTTAACCCACCGTCTTTGATGGCCTGTTTGAGGAAGCGTACTGCGACTTCTTCTTCTGGGTCCCAGAGACGCGAAGCGAGTATTGCCTTGTCAAGCAGATCATCCGACACGAGGCCTGTGCCGTTGCTGAGCCAGCCAGATGTATGTACCAAGGCTGATAGCAAAGGATCGAGGCCGCATTTCCTAGCTGCATTCTCGTGTGCTTCCATGGCTCCGAGGGTCATGAGATCTGTCCACATTCTGCCCAACACTCGCCAGCCGTCATTAAGAAAACGCTTCCGTTCTTCGTTCCAATGCTCCACTCGTATTAGAAGGCCGCATGCGAATTCCCATGGAGTTGTTCCCTGATCTCTCAATTTGAAAGTGTCGGGGGAGGCCAGGACTTGGATGACATCCTTCATGTTGTCTGGGCACTTGCCGGCCCGGAGGATTGCCTCTAGGTACGTCTCGAGGGGCAATCTACCTTCGAATCTGACGCCGCACGCGCTTGGGTAGCTTTTCTTCAACGTCTCTGTCCACTCAACAGAAGCCTCAGGTCCAAGTTCGTGCAATGGTGTTGCTTGCCCGGGTATCAAGGCATCCGGCTCAAGTCCCAGTTCTTTCAGCTTTCCAAACACTCTTCTTGAAGAAAACTTAAATACCGTCGGGAATAGAGGATCGTGCTGAAGCCAAAAACGCGGTACTTGGTTGCAGTAATCAATAAGCATGAGGGCTCTCCACTCGCACTTCTCGCGGTCTTCCTTGGTGGCATGTTTCTGGTGCGACAGGGCTATCACCAAAGGGGTTTGCCCAGCTTTGTTCCGTGTCAACAATGCCTTCCAAGAGTCATCCCAATTCGAACTGAAAAGGGCATCCATGAACGACGCCGCCCAGCTACCCCTAGAACTGTAGTGCCAGAGGTTGTCACCATTTCCGTCTTGGGCAAGAAGAGAAACATTGGATCGGACGAGAAGTTTGAGGGTCCTTCCATCTCCATGGCAGCAACAGTGATGGATAGCGACCCGCCCATGGTCATCTTCGCTGTAGGGGTCGCTCCCTAATACTAGGAGCTGGTCGGCGCAGGCTGGTGAATCTTCTCGAATAGCGAAGTACAGAAGGGTTCCGTGAAAGTTGCTGTAAGAGTAGGAACTATGGACGTCAATGCGTTCATCATCCAGGTAGGACCGTAGGGCTTCAACCTCGTCATTTCGAATTGCGGCTATCGGTCAGAGTTGGATCACTTGTGAAGGCAAAATTCAACTTGGAGCAGGCAGACCACAACCCTCTCCCGAGCTTCAGGCCCCAATCGAACTTGTACGCACAGGATCGTTTAAGATACTGAATAAGTGCCAGCAGAGGCGTTTCCAGCTCATCAGGGTTGTCAGTCCGAGTCCAGGTCTTTAAATACATCTCAAACTCGTCAGTCTCGAGATCCCCTGGGTGGATAGATTGCTTCAGAAGCTGGATGGTCGGACTAAAATCCTTGACGTGACAGTCAATGATGGACGTGGTCAAGAAGAGTGGTTGAGTTGCATTGTACTCAGAATGCTGAACAAGGGAAGCCCCAGCTTCAATGAGGCACCCGATAGTGCGGTTTCGACGAGAGGGGCAAGGCAGAAAACTTTTGAGAATAGATGACTGACAGTCGGGAAAAGCAACTTTATTGTCCTTCAAGGCCAAGATTGAAAGCTCAGCGAGGAGAAGTGGCGTGCCCATGTTGCACTCTTCGTTCACATCGGCGCCCTCTCCAATGAGGAACGAGCAGATCTCTGGCAAATTCAACGCAGCTGCAATGTGCAAGGGCCGTAACTTCTGATCAAGGACGATGTCCCGAAGACGGAGGAGACACTTCGAGAAGGATTCGGGGTGTTTCTCAACCTCGTAGTAGAGAGAATGAAACATCCTCCCTAAAAAGAACTCATCCCAGCCACGAAAGTTCGGGGTCATCGAGGGGTGAAACAGAGACTTGACTTCGTCTAGCAAGAAGGAACCATCAAGTCCTTCCCTTGTAAGGCTCGGCCACCGGGAGGCTGCCTCGCGGTAGAACGGGTAGGGTTGAGCCAGCTTTTCTCTAAACTGGCCCCATTCAGTAGAACATGAAGGGATGTGGTTGAAATTTTCCAACTGCAGAAATCTGAGGCATTGTGCGGCAAGTACTTTGCAGTCTGTTTGCCTGGAGAGTCTGTACGCCTCCAAGCCAGGGGTTTTCGACAGGAGGTCATCTTGGAGGAATTCTAGCACCGAAAAGTGTGCAAACTCCAAGGATTCTCCGTCAGGAGACTTTCGTATCAGGCTGCTACAGCCTAAAACGATATCTCGCTCCGATACAGTGTTGGTTTCGTCGATGCGCGCCTCGGGGGTTGAGACTGCCTGACACAGTGCCTTGACGGATAGCGGTACCGGGAAGAACGCGATGAACTGAAGAGACAGCTGCACCATTCGTCGCACACGAGCTGGTCGCTCGTTCAGTCGCTCGAGCAGGCGGTGATAGCTATCAGGTAATGTAGGTGGCAGTTCTTTGAGTGCGTTGCGGCGGTCAGCATCCGTAGCAAATTCGCAGAGATAGTCGAGTTGGCAAACAACCCATCGGAACCTTGGTCCAGTCGTCAGAAAAGCAAGTCCAACCGATACACGTCAGCAAATATGGCTCACATTCCGTTCGCTCGCGTGATAAGTTCCTCTCCAATCTCGTCCTTGATCTTCAAGTTGGTGAGCTTGAGCCGGTTGTTCTGGATCCTTTGTTCCATTTCGGCTCGAACGAATAGCTCGATGTCTTCTTTGTGCGCCTCAATGGGAATTTCTTCAAACTCGTCGTGAAGCCATGTGCGGATATTAAGTTCGTCGCGACTGAACAAGGCAAGACTTGTGCTGGTGATGCTCATGGACAACTCCGCGATGCTATCGAGCACAGAATCGGTGTTTTCGCCACACTCGTCAAGTCCGTCAATAATGATAATGGTTTGCTTGAACAGTTCAGACATCTTCGAGATGGACGCTCTGAGCTCGTCCGCATCTGCCACCCTGTCCAGCGCTCGTACTGGATGGAGCTCCTTGTAGTAATCCTGGAGCAGGTCGAAGGCGTCATCTTTTTGCCGGGCGATCTGCGATGCGATGGCACCGAGGATGTTTACAGGTGCAAGAGTAGCTTTGTTCTTGTAGTCGCAGAAGAAGAAGGCAACGGCGATGTCAGGTGATCTAGCGGAAAGGGCTTCTTCAATGACCGCACCGGCAAGAACGGTCTTGCCACCACCAGGAATACCATTCAGCCATAGCCTTGAGCCAGGTGTATCTAACCACGTCCTGAAGGCATGGGACAAGGTCAGCCAGCTGCCAGTGGTTGGATGGCGTAATCTGATGCTTTGGGATAGGCTGGCTTTTGGATTTGCTTCAGATTTCATAAAGAAGTCGAGAACGAGCCTCTTTCTGACGTCGACTTCGTCCCTCTCCAAAATGTCAGTAATATTATCCAGCTTGTTGTCGAGTTTTCTGTCGATATCTGCTTGGTTCGCGAGACAGATTTGCAATTTACGCATCGTGTCAGCAGAGGTGGCCAGAGTGAGTGTCTCCTTGCAGCGTGATATGTCTCCTAGCAACTCGTGGGTTTCAGAGACGGAAAAGGGCCATTTCAACCTTCGTGTAATCCCTTCCCACTTGGCCTTGTTGTCAAAGTCATCTGCAGCCTTTTTCACCCTGTTCCGTATCGTTTCCAGCGACTGTTTGCAGTGAATGAGATGCTGCATCCTCAGAGTTGGTTCAAAGGATGCCTCAGCCTCCAACTCGCTCGCGAGAGCGTGGAGGCTCCGTAGAACTCCAGCAAGCGCATTGATCTCGGCAGATAGAGACTCGACTTCCTTTTTGGCGCCGACCGCGCCGCGGGCGTACTTGAAGACATATCGGAATGCCGTGTCCGCAAGGCTCATTAGACCAGCAATGCTGGCTGCCATGGAAAGTGGATCGGCCATCGTGACTAGAGGTAGTAATACCCAAGTGTCGATATCTACGAGCTAGTGAGATGATTTTCAACGATTGCAGTTTTCTAGTCCTACCTAGAACGGGTTTCTTACTTTCATGCCTTGGTAGGGTAGGGCGGACTTAGTGAGAAAGTACCAGTGTAGGTCGAATCCTCCTGGCGTGGATTAAGCCGACAGACGCACCTCAAGCGTTAGTTATATGGATAGAAGAGCCTCAAGGGCTCGGCTAGTGGCGATAAGGAGACGCGGGTTTCAACCTGCAGATTTACGGGGTACAATACTGTGGCCAATTAGGCTACGCTCCTTACCGACGTACCAGAGTTCACCCATCCAGTCATTCTGGACAGTGATCTCATCAAGAACGCCTAGTCAACGAGGCAGATTCTATATGAGATTATGGAAATCAGGCTGGCGGCTAGCGCTGGGAGCGTGCCACGCTCCATGCTCGCTGGCAAATTCAGTGAGTACGAAAGGAAACATTTCATCTCAGAATGCAATATATAGCCGAAGTCTGAATGCAGGCAGAGATATTTAATATTCCTAAAAATGCATTGAGCCTTATGCGTCGCCTAGTTTTTTAAGTAGTGCTTATTATATCGCCCACGACTATTAATTATATATTCCTCTTCTCCTAGTAAGGATCCTAATATAGTAAAGAAAATAATAAAGATATTAAAAGGGACTTAGGTTAAGTTATTAAAAATAAATAAAATAAAATAAAATAAAATAACTAGCTAATAGTTAAGCTATTAATTATTTAAGTTATATAATATACTTAGAAAAATAATCCGGTTTTAGTCTAAGAGGAGTATAAGAAGTTGCTCTTTATGAGGTAAGTTAAGACGGTTTCGTAGGTATACCTCTTTTTTCCCGCACCGCGTGGTCCTGTATTTTTAGAATGAGTAGTGGGGCCAGCCCGGAAGGGCTGACCCCACACCAACCTTGAGTCCAGCACCGTTGACAACAGGATAGCCTGAAAACTGCTAATTGAAAGGCGCTCGCCAGGGCGTATTGATTGGAGATTCCGGGTTATGGATCGTACGCCTGGATTATTGCTCGTGGAGAGGATAAAGGCATCAAACTCTTGAGAGCCACGATAACATCAGGCAAGCCAGCGGCCCAACGGGCTATTGCACTCCGTTATATCATAGAGATGCTGCCATGGAGAAAGACAACACCTGGTTTCTAGTCAATGAGCTGTCGCGATAGGAACATAGAGTCTTTGTTATAGGGCCCTACACCAACAAGACGCAGGATTGGTGTAGTGGTTGTAAGTCATTGAAACAACCAAGTTCAAATATCGCATTAATACTAACCGTTCCAAGATCACGCACCGTTCACAGTTGCAATCAACTTAACCTCCGGTGAGGTCGCGAGTTCAATCCTCGCATCCTGTACTCTTTCTTTTTGCTCGGGGCACCCGTGGTTGTGTATATAGATATCCGGCTAGTCGCGCCAGGCTTCACCGAGGACACGAAGTGCGAGAATTGATTGCACAATTCATACATAGAGGCTTGGATGCACACTTTATTCCTTCATACACAAATCATCTTACACCATGCGTCTGTGAAGCGTTACGTGCCCAGGGGTACTGGGCTCCCACCCACCACATAAAGAGCCCCAACTCATAGGAAGCTTGGTACGCATATATTTTTGCATAAATCAAGAGCGAACGGGTCCAGCTTAGTCATGTGACTCCTCAAGTAACGTGTCTCCCAGTGATAGAGACAAAATTGTCTAAAACACCAAAAAGAATCGCGCGATCATCACAATCAACGCAAGCAAAAGAAACAGGTCGAATCGGGGGTCGAACCCGAGGCCTTTTGCGTGTGAAGCAAACGTGATAACCACTACACCATTCGACCATGCTTGTTATTGAAAATATGGCCTCCAATGTGCGCCCAAGAGGTTTGCGTGGAGTTGCGGGATTTCTCGCCGTTTTGGGCGGCACCTATTGAGTTTTCCGGGTCCACTTTGAACAAGGTTCTTATTAGTCATGCAACTTGGAGCGCTCTTGAGGAAAAGTTGGCTGAGTTTCAGGGGTCGGCGTGGCTCGCGACCAGGCATTTAAGAACACTGGTTTATATTCATAGAAACACTTCAAAGAACTCCGCTGGGCGGTAGAGCATCTACGACCTCACGGTCTCAATCGCAATATCTAAATTGAACCTATGATTTTTAGTCTAGAAGCCCAGCATGGCTGCGGTCGGGTCTTGCGAAATCAGCCAACTCGACATTTGCCAATCCACCACAGTGATTGACACACGATGAGGGGAAAAGGTATTAGAACTCTCGCTTCGAACCTGTTTCCAGCACTAAAGTTCATAGCACAATTTATTTTCAATTTCGCAAAGCCATTAAGTTTTCATGACTAGCGAGATAAGTGCGTCTTCCCAGCTTGCAAGACCCATTGCAACCATTTCGATCTGGGACACAAAGCTCTCCCTCTCACTCAAAAAAACGAGTATTAACAACACGCATTCAATTGCTTTGATTCCAGTATTCACATAGGTTTTTCAGGTCCTGCAAGACAAAGTGAGAGCCATTTAAGCTCATTGACATCATGGACATGTAGCACAACGATCTGAAAACGCCAATACCCCACCTTGTCTGCAACTTTTTGCTGAGCAGATTGTTACTTAACTCACCCCAAGTTGTAGACGCCTTCAAGCTTCAACATGACACGCTTCCGTCCTTGTATTGACCTCCACGCCGGTCAGGTCAAGCAGATTGTGGGTGGGACTCTCGATAGTTCTTCCTCGGCCCTGCAGACAAACTTCGTCTCGCAACACCCTCCGGCTCACTTCGCCCAACTGTACCGGGACAATGGGCTCTCAGGAGCCCACGTCATCATGCTAGGCCCAGGCAACGAAGGCCCTGCAAAGGAGGCCCTTCAAGCTTGGCCAGGTGGTCTTCAAGTTGGAGGCGGTATCAACGACAAGAATGCAAAGGAGTGGATGGATGCAGGCGCGGAAAAGGTACGCCATCAGACCGATTCGCACGGGAGGAAGAGCTGCTCACCCGACAGGTCATCATCACATCCTATCTGTTTCCGGAGGGCCGCTTTAGCCAAGCAAGGCTGGATGCGGTCCTGGAGGCACTCGGCGGTGACAAGACTAAGCTGGTCATTGACCTGAGCTGCCGTCGTCGCGGCGAGGACTCTTGGTTTGTGGCCATGAACAAATGGCAGACAATCACCGACATGGAAGTCAATCAAGGTATGTCTAGATACATGTCTTAAAACATTGGCTCACCAGAAACAGAATCCATCAAGGCTCTGGAACCCTACTGCGCCGAGTTTCTGATCCACGCCGCCGACAACGAGGGTCTCCAGAAGGGTATCGACGAGAAGCTTGTGGAGCGGCTCGCCCAGTGGTGCACGATTCCGGTGACCTATGCCGGCGGCGGTCGACACCTGGAAGACCTGGAGGCCGTGAAGCGGCTCAGCAACGGCAAGGTGGATCTCACGATTGGGAGCGCATTGGACTGCTTTGGGGGTTCAGGGGTCAAGTTTGACGATTGCGTCGAGTGGAACAAGAGGCAAGGGAATTAAGGGAAAACAGCAAATCATTTATAGACGACCTGGACGATTGTCATTCACAAAGCCTCCACAGCAGGGCGTTGAAAGGTCTCGGGCGCGAGGCCGACAATGCGACCAGCTTGTGACGGCCGCATAAATACGACAATAAAAGTGCCAGCAAGCCAATGCAGGGTCTTTGCAACCTCCAATCTCGAGCCAGAGAATTTATATAATATGTTCATGCGAAACCACATCAGACTCTGGCGTCCAGTCACGAGGATACTTTAGCTGCAGCAACACTGCTGATAGACGAGCCCGCCACAGAAGCCCGCCTAAACATGGTAGGACCGAGTTTTGCAATCCAGCGAGCGAGAGAAACAAACATTGATCGAAAGAAGCGAGGTGTGTAGGGTGTGACAGTGTGGATATTGTGCGTCTGGGCCACACCCATGCCGGCACAGAAGAGTCTAGTGCCGAGATGACCTCAACTGGCGCTCGGGAAGATCGAGATGCAAGACATGGCAGAGGCATCGTCTAAGACTAGCGGAGCCATCCATTGAGGAGTGGGGGATCTCGAGGTTGTTCAAGTTCCGGCAAGCTGGGAGAGAGATGGAGTGTATGTGTGTGAATGTGGGCATGAGATCAGGTCCCATCAACATCAGACTCCTGCAGCTCCCAACAAGACCCGGTAAGCTTTCTGCATCTCCATGGGTGACTCAAAAGTAAACGTCATGATGAGGAAGCTTAATTGGGCAACAACAACAAGCCGAGAGCGTTGTAAACACTGCGTAGCTGCCCATGATCAAGGATCATGCCATCATGGCCAACCAATAGGCCTGCCAGCGCGGCGGCTGGATGCGTTGCTGCCATGGCGACTACGGGGCCTGTGTAGCGCGCAGCTCAGCACGCCCAGTACCGCTGCGACGCTGGCTTTGGGGGAGGGCAGCTCTCTGCAGCGCTTGGAGGCGAGCCGCTGCAGCAGGGGCGGGGTAGTCTTTTTAGCATCCCGGCGCATTGTAGCAGAAAGATTAGCGTCTCCAACGTCCGACTCTAGCTCGCCTCTTGCATCTGTTGCCCCAGCGACGCCTTCCGCACACAGCCCGTGTTTGTTTTCTTGCCATCCAATCAGCGCCGTCTCCCGCCTGGCTCGACACCACTTCCCTTAAACACATCAACTCGCCATAGCACTCTCCCACCTGCGCATTTCTTGACAGCAACATCGCTGATATTCAGTTGTGTCGAGTCGGTCGTCGAGCCTTTGAGAGAGCCGTCGTCTGTTGACCTACACCAAGGGCGTGTTTCCTTCTTCAACAAACCGACTTACTTACCTTACTTACCTTGCCTTCGTTCTCCCAACCGGGCAGCTTCACGCCGAGTCGCGACATCCCCCCTACATTTCTTTGTTTGTATTCCACTCCGCATACCAATGCGGTGATAGTCCTCCCACCAACACGACAAGACCATCAACCATTGGTGTAGCATGGCCACTGAACAGGTATGCTAGCCCGCGCCACTCGTCCTTTGTTCCTGGGGAACTGTCTCTGACCAACATCCACACAGGTGCATCCCTTGCGCATCACCAAGAACACCCCAAACACATCTCCATCCAAGATGCCGAGCGGGATCCCTCGCCCGCTGTCGGAGCTCTCGCCGACCGAGATGCGGCGGAACTCCCCCAGCTGGCACAAGCCGTCCAACGGCTCTCCCAAGGTACGTGGTCAAGGCGGCTCTGTTTTGTTTACGTCTTGCTCACACTTAGCGCAGAAGTCAGGAAAGCGCGATTCTTCACCATTCCAGTCATCGCCGCTTGAGTCTGTGTCGTCCCCGCGACTGTTTTGGCAGAACCGCAATTCTGAAAACTTCTATGGACGAGGAGGCTCGCCATCCCCAAACCGCCGGTCCTCGATCGAGCGTCTCCAGAGAGCTTCTCGGGTCAGGAACAGCAACATCCTGGCGCTTGAGCAGAAGCAGGAATATGATCCTACTCGGATTCCTCAGATTGAAAGACCCCTCGCTAAGGTCCAAGGGAACGCTTTCGGATCGACTGGCTCATTCCGAGCTTCCGCAAACGAACGCCCATCCATCGCCCACAACCGAAGCGAAAGCAAGACGAGCGTTCCCACCATGAGCCCGACCAAATCTTCCATCCCCCAGTCTCTTGGGTCACCGAACCGTCCCCTTACCCCGAGCCGAGACCAAGTATCGCCCACAAAGTCGTCTCTCTCACATCGATACAAGAGCAGCTTCGACATGGAGACGGGCACCTGGTCTGCGGACTCGCCCGGCGACGACCACGAGCTGCCTCCGGGACGTTCGCTGCATCGTCATGCGAAGAGCGTGACTTTTGACGCTGCACCTCCCCAGATCAACGAATACGAGATGGCGACTCCTGACCTTTCATCCATTGGCACCAACTCACGGGAAGGAAGTTATGAGTCTGACGATGATGACGATGACGACGTGCTCTATGACCCAGGGCACGTTGATCTTGAGGGTGACAGCTTCGATGCGTCGCTCGAGGACACGGATAAGACTCCTGTTGTCGGCCCTGACGACTGGAGAGGAGATAGCCCCCTGGTGCACCGCGATGGACCTCGCGAATATGACGGCAGTCCCATGCCTGAAAACACACCTTCCGTCGCATCTGCTGGTCGTCCGGCACACATTCGCACTGATTCTTGCACCTCCAGTGGAGAGCATCGGCCACTTCCACCCCTTCCTGGATTCATTAGCCACTCGCGCAACAACTCGGCCCCTTCATCCCCCGCGTCTCCTGGGCTCTCAGCGACCGCAGAGAGAATGCTTGGCTCGCATAGAAATCTGCCGTCTCCCCCTCCTGCCTCTGCCACCAGCAAGTCTGACATCCACAATATTGGCAACACTAGAATGTCTCTGGAGGAGCGGCTTCGACTTATGATGTTGTCGGACGACAATGATGGCAAGAGCGCCGCAGTACAACAGCGCGAGCGACGCCTTCGTAGGGCTCATGGCCGCGAGCGACTGAGCAGCCCAATTTCCGAGCCTGAATCAACCAGGAGCATGACCGAGACCCTGGAGGGCGATGATGCTGATGCTGTTGGCGATATCTCTGCCCTGGAGGACTACCAGCTTCCTCCTCGCATCTCTCGTGATTCCATCATGCGCAAGGTCAATGGAAACAAGACTCCGGATCAGGACAAGGACTACATCTTCTCGTCCCCTCCTGCTTCGCGAAGCCCCAGTAGGAGCCCTGAGCGACAGGTTCCTCTGGATCCTGATGTGCCCATTCCATCCACCGAGGACTCTGAGGACGATCTCTCGGATGAGGAAGGGGGTAGTGTCATCATTACCCGACTTCCTGAAAATGAGATTGATTTCTATGAGGACTCCGACTTGGACTTTGACGAGGATGAGGAGCTCGAGGAGGACATGCTCCACGCACCTGTGGACACTGACAGCGAGAGCCACTACTCTGAGTCTGAACCAGCCCAGCCAGCCGCCGAGGCGGATAAGGCTGCTGAGAAGGTTGATGACAAGGTGGCCGAGAAGGTCTTTGTTGAGGAGGTTCGGGACGAGGTCACAACTCCTCGTGCTACTACTCCTACCCTCCCACGGGGTTTGAATGAATCTCTTCCAGACTTCGGCTCGGATGGCAAGGATGCTTCATTCTCGCGGGACTTTGAGTCATACATGCTCCCCGAGCCCGAGCCAGAACCTCAAAAACAAGAAGAGCCCGCCAAGGAGGAGAAGAAGGCCGAGCCAGAGGCTCTCAAGATGGCCGATGCCCATGCTTTCCTGCAAAGGCCCTTCACTCCTGAGCAGACACTATCGAAGCCAGAGTATGATGGCACTGGATGGGGCGAGCCCGAGGATGAGTACGAGGACGGCCCCAGCACCCCAGAGTCGGTCATTCATCATCCTGTTCCCGCCGATGTATCTGAGGACGAGGAACCCCGGGTGAAGATCTCGCCTGCTATTCCTGAACGTTCTGCTACCATCAAGGCAACGGGCTCAAAGCTCAAGACCCGACTATCAAATACACCTTCCGACATTGTTTCGATGCGAGAAGCGCGCCGACAAGTCAGCATGGAGGTGCCCGACGTGCCACCGATCCCGGACAAGCATAGCAAGCGACTGTCCAAGGACATTAACAGCGGTCTCTTGCTCACAGGCGATGAGTTTATCGAACGACACCCTAGTTTCAAGAATCGCAGCTTGACGTTGGATCTTGACCTGGGACTCAGCCTCGACAAAGACTTTGAGAGAGTCATTGAGGCGCAAAAGGTTGCTTTTAACGATTCCTATGTTCAACAATCCCTTCTCGACAACAACCCCAGCAGACAAGCGTCTGCCGCCACCAACCAACCTGAGCCTAAAGAACTGAATGCTAACGTGACATCTCGTCGTCAGCGCGGTTACCTCATGCGACAAAACACGAAGCTTGTCACCGCCAGTGACAAAGACACGGACGAGCCTCGAGGCGCCCGATCGGCCGGTAACTCACCCGTTAAGCAGGATCGCCCCATGTCGTGCATCGTCGAGCCCTGGAACAGCAAGCCGCGCCCCAGGAGTGTGCGGAAGCGCGTGGGTGGCAGCAGTGGTCCCATTCCCCCACTGCCCGGACAGGAGAGCAATGCGACAGCAGTAACTCATGCTCCTGAGGAAGACTTCAGTCTCGAGATGGCGACGCCAGACAGCGGAGAAAGGGGCCGTCTCTTCGTCAAGGTTATGGGCGTCAAGGACCTTGATCTTCCCCTTCCAAAGAGTGAGTTGCAATCTTCGGGCACTGAAAGACGATATCTAACAGAAGCAGATGAACGAACTTGGTTCAGCCTCACTCTTGACAACGGTGTGCACTGTGTGACGACCGCATGGCTTGAGTTGGCGCGTAACGCACCCATCGGCCAGGAGTTTGAGCTGGTTGTCCCGAACGACCTTGAGTTCCAGCTGACTCTCAACGTCAAGCTTGAGAAGCCTGTTGAACGTGCTCGACCACCACCTCCGGCAGCCAAGGTGCACAAGCACAAGACGTCAACCTTCAGCAGAGTGTTTGCGTCACCCAAGAAGCGCAAGGAGCTGGAGCTCCGTCAGCGAGAGGAAGAGGAGCGCGCTCTGCAGATACAGAGAGACGCACAGGTCAAGCAGCGCACTGGTCCTCCTACAGCGTATGAGCTTCTGTCGCCTCTGGCTGCGGAGGACGGTAGCTTCGCTAGGGCATATGTCTGCCTCCGAGAGCACGAGAACAGATGCTTTGGCCGACCTTACATGGCTGAGGTTGCCTGCTTCAACGAGTGGGCTACAGAGGAGGCTGGATTCGCATCCAGCGTCAAGAGCAAGCGCGGCAACACAGCGGTTGTGCGTCGCGCCCCTTACAAGGTTGGGAAGCTTGAGCTCCAGCTTCTATTCGTGCCCCGACCCAAGAACGCGACGGATGAGGATATGCCCAAGAGCATGAACTCGTGCATCCGAGAACTCAAGGCGGCAGAGGAGAGAATGTCCCGCAACTGGGAGGGCCATCTGAGCCAGCAAGGTGGCGACTGCCCTGTAAGTTGTCTATCACGAATCTTGTGACATTCAAAGCTGACATGAATCTAGTACTGGCGCCGTCGATACTTCAAGCTTGTTGGCACCAAGCTCACTGCTTACCATGAGGCGACCCGGCAGCCTCGAGCAACCATCAACCTGGCTAATGCCAAGCGGTTGATCGACGACCGTCGAGCGTTGACAGAGAAGGAGACAACGGGCAGGGGCGGCCGACGACGCCGCTCAGCCTTTGCGGAAGATGAAGAGGGCTACATGTTTGTTGAGGAGGGATTCCGCATCCGATTCAACAACGGTGAGCTCATCGACTTCTACGCAGACACCGCCGAAGACAAGGATGGCTGGATGAAGGTCCTCGCAGACGTCGTCGGCCGCGACAGCCCTGAAGAGGACGCCTCCGGTCCACGGGCAAGATCTAGGTGGTGCCAGCTGGTTCTTCGACGAGAAGAGCAGCTGCGCCGACGAGCATCGGGTCGCCGAGTGAACTCACGACCTAAGAGCATGTTCCTCTAAGACTATGATGCCCTGATATTGAGCGGTTACGACATGGACGAGCATGAGAAAAGGTGCTGAGCGCCAAATGACGGACGACAAGACAAGCCTGAACCAGGAGTTCAGGACCAGCAGCAGACATGCCAGACAGACCTCTCTGCTCTTCTTCGCTTCTTCTGGATTGGTATACAAGGTTAGGGGATTGATTGATTGCAGCATTGTTTGTGGTATTAATTTGATGAAGTATGCACAGTCCGAGTCAGTTTGGAGTCAGGCGAGCTGTGTTTGACCTTGGATGAGGATGGAAGGGGGGAGCACGGAGCCGTTTATGCACTTACAGGCGTCGGCAGGGATCAGGCTTCTTTTTATTGTTTTTTTCTGGTTCGTTGTTTTTTTAGGGGACATCCGGCGACTGCGCGTCTAGGAATTTCTGTTTGTAACATGAGGATTATAATGAATGCCTTAGAACGAAGAGAATGAGCAAAAAGTGTTTGTGTCTAAGAGTTGAAGATGGTTGATGATGGAGGTTGGGGTGAGCACGTGACGGAAGCACAAGATGTCCCTTGGCACATTCCTCATGCGAGCAACCAGCTTGATCCACTTTGGGCGTAGAGTGGGGAGCTCGCTGAGGCGCAGCGTGATTTACAGTGGCTCAACCCTGAATACGACACCTACCAGGTACCTAGGTACCCAGGTTGCTTAGGTACCTGTACGGAGCCCGTACCGTACTGCAGGCATGGATACCCACCTACCTACCCACTACGTACGTACACAGCTGAGCTGAGCTGCCATCTTACATACAACCTACAACCAACCTACGGCATCTTTTGCCCAAGTTGAAGCTCCCTCCCTCGTGAAACGACGTCGACTCTTGCTACGCTTGCGCTCCCATCCCATCATCTACTCTACTCGATCGACCCCTCCTCCGTCTTCCATCATGGCTGGCCGTTTTGTGCGGGCTTCCAAGTACCGTACGTGCCGTGCCATGCCCATGGGCGCAAACTCGCATCGGTTGCGTTGCGCCGAACGTACACATGCTGACGCCGATCGCCAGGACACGTCTTTGGCAAGTCGACGAGAAAGGAATTCTGCTACGACAACATCCACATCAGCCGCAATGCCTGGGACACAAACTTGGTCAAGGTGCGTCTTGCGCGCGCCCGTAGGCGCTGCTGCCATCGTTCCACCGCTGATATAGGGGTGGTTGGGAATCACTATAGGTCAACCCCGAGTATCTCTCAGTCAATTGGGATGCATCTGGCGGCGGCGCATTCGCCGTCATCCCCCTGAGCGAGCGAGGAAAGGTCCCCGACCAGATCCCGTTGTTTCGCGGACATACCGCTTCTGTTCTCGACACGGATTGGTATGCTTTTTTCCTGCCCCTGAGCTCGACCCCGGACGAGCATGCTGACGTAGTCCGAGGAACCCTTTCAACGACAACATCATCGCCTCTGCCTCGGAAGATGGCAAGGTCTTCATCTGGGAGGTCCCCGAGGGCTTCACTCTCCACACCGACGCCGAGGATATCGTCGACGTTGCGCCTGTGAGCAAGCTGGCTGGCCACTCGAGGTTCGTCCCTCCCACTCAGCCACAACAACCCCTCCCCGCGCAGGCACGAGATGCTAACACCCCCCTCCTCCTCCAGAAAGGTCGGACAGGTCCTCTTCAACCCCTCGGCCGAGAACATCCTGGCGTCGGCGTCGGGCGACTTCACCGTCAAGATCTGGGACGTGGGCACGGGCCAGTCTCCCCTGGTGCTCCGGCACAACGACATCGTCCAGAGCCTGTCATGGAACGCCAGCGGCAGCATGCTCGTCACCACCTCGCGCGATAAGAAGATCCGGGTGTGGGATGTCCGACAGGAGAAGCCCGTCCACGAGGCGCCTGGTCACGGCGGCGCAAAGAACAGCCGCGCTGTCTGGATGGGCGAGCACAACCGCTTCGCTACCACTGGCTTCTCGAGGATGAGCGAGCGTCAAATAGCCTTATGGGAGCCGGGCAGGTCCGAGCCTATCGGCGGCTTCACCATGCTAGACTCCATCTCTGGTGTCTGCATGCCTTTCTGGGGTATGTTTCTCGAGATTGTGGATGCGCCAGCTTCTAATGTCTTGCAGATGATGGTTCAAACTGCCTGTACCTTGCTGGCAAGGGGTGAGTGCTGTCATATACTCTCTGAGAGCGCCTCTAATCTAACAAACGTAGTGACGGCAACATTCGATACTTTGAGTATGAGAACGACAAGTTCGAGTTCCTCAGCGAATACAAGTCTGGCGACCCTCAGCGCGGCATTGCCTTTATGCCCCGACGAGGCATCAACGTATGTTTCTCCTTCACAGCTGTACTCTTACACTTCTCACTCTCGATAGGTACACGACAACGAGGTCATGAGAGCTTACAAGACGGTCAACGACTCTTACGTTGAGCCCATCTCCTTCACCGTGCCGAGACGTGCCGAGACCTTCCAGGCCGACATCTTCCCTCCGGCCACTGGCATCCACCCTGCCGCGAGCGCCAAGGAGTGGCTCGATGGCAAGACCGCCATCCCTAACAAGATTGACCTCGAGAGCGTCTATGAGGGTGGTGCCCCCAAGGAGATTGCCTCGGAATACAAGGCCCCTGCTGCCACTCCCGCCCCCGTGGCTGAGAAGCCCGCGCCCAAGAAGGAGGAGCCTAAGAAGGAAGAGCCCAAGCCTGCTCCCGTTGTGCGATCTCCTCCCCCTACCATGAACGAGCAGAAGGGCTCCATCTCCGCCATGGCCTCCAGGTACCAGGACAAGGAGGAGGATGAGGAGGACGACGAGGATGAGACCTCGAGCTTCGAGGAAGTCTCGCGCCCTACTCAGCGTCACGCCGCCCCCGTGGCCA
>JAANQP010000135.1:0-123148 GCA_011320165.1 Fusarium protoensiforme
GACAGTCAAGGAGGAAGAAGGAGAGGAGCCTGGCCTGGCCAGGTAGGAGAGTCGCAAGTGGAAGGGAGGGGGGGAGACTAGTTGGGTCCGTTCTAAGGTCTGAGGGTTGGAGGGTCTCGACAGAGTGAGCGAGGGTGCAGGACGGACAGGACAGGACAGGACAGGACAGTAGCACGTAGTAGGTGACTTTTTTCTGGAGCAACCCGACCTCTAAGCGTCAAATGGCAGGCAAATAGGCCAGAGACGGCGACAAAACAGCAGAAACTGGAGAGACGGCCACGCCGTCAAAGAACGATGATCCCACTCAATTTGCCAGCCAAGCACCACGGCAGGTCAGAGGTACCTAGGTCGACTCGACGCTGAGGTGCCCTCAAGAGTACGACCGAGAGACAAGTCTGGTCTGTGCCAACGTACCCAGAATGGACCGTCTTGCAGGTGGTCCGTACGGTTCTAGTTCCCTTGCAAGAGACGAGAGCACGGACAACCGCAGGGCAGGGGTCCAGAGGTGGTGGATGATTGAGTGTAAGAGAGGTACCGACGAGGTACGTACAGGAACAGCAGCAACAGCAATCACTCACCACGGCCGGGAAGCCAGGTCCAGAACAGAAGGGATTGTCGTTACTGGCGTAGCCGTAGACGACTTGATGACGGGAGAGCCGGGGCCATGTCAATGGGATGGGAACAAGTCAATGAACGGATGGCGTCGAATCTGGGGGGAATGTGAGAATGTCACCAGCTCATGGCGGCCGTGTAAGACGAGCACGAGCCTGACTGCACTCCACCGGCAACCCGCCAGCCAGACAACTGCTGGCTGCTCAATGCTGGTCCAAGCCGGTAGGGGACGACTGCCCCGAGGATGGATTGCTACCATGGACGTACTGTACTGTCCTGGGCCAAGTGTAGAGTGCCAACGAACGCTATTGCGGCGCGAGCACCTAGACCAGGGCGTATCGTGGCCAGGCGTGGGCTAGAGTTAGAACCAGAGGTACAGCGGTACGTGGGACAGGACGGAGCTGGTCCAGCTTGGGTAAGGCGGGTGAAGCCAAAAGCCGCCAGGCCTGGGCCTGAGTAGGAGGATGGGATGGAATGGCTGAGACCCAATGGCATGGGGACTCGAGTGGCCCATGGATGGAGATGGGACAATCAATGCCATGCCATGCCGTGGAGATAATGGACGTTGATGGATTGGATTTGAGTGGACCTGAAGCCAACCTGAGGCGCCTACCTTACACCTGCCACAGGATATTTCAGCCCGGGTGCCTGCATGTGCTTGATGCAGGTAGCAAATCGTATGTCACGGGATTCTTGTTATTTCTTCCTCTTGCCTTGCCTTGCCTCGCCTCTACACCTTATTAGCATGGATTGTCCGTCCTCGCTATTCCCGGCCCCGTCCATGTCTGGCTGCTGGCTCAGAGTTGAGTTCATTCACCGCGGCCCCAGACCGCGACAAGGGTCCTGACTCTTTGCCCAGGCTCTGTTCTTGCCCGTACCCTTGCCCCGTACCGTACCGTTGAATTGGGGGGAGGGTGTCCGGCGTCCCTAGGTGCAGCCGACCTGCAACGCAGCCGGTCAGCGATAATCATCGATACGTCAGTCCCCTTTTCATCAAATGCCTTTGTTTTCGCGATCCTTTCTCTCCTTCAGTCTGCAGCCACCCAGGGCCACCGGCTTGACGGTGTCTTTTTACCCTTTTGCTGTCCCTCGGCGTGTCCGAGGTGGGAGCGCTTGCGGGGAGTCGGCGCGTGGCGGAAAGAGCCAGTCTAACCACTGAACAGCTTGACAACTCCCGGCAATCAGTTCAGGGAACCCAAGCATCCAACGCCCAGGTACCTCAAGTACCTATCGACGCATCCTCAACCTGGAACCGCTCTGGTGCGCCCCTCGAACCCCTGCAACTGAACCGCACAGCGCCCAATCGCCGGGGCGTTCCCCTAAATCTTACATGGTCGACTTTCAACGCGCACGATCTACATGCCGGTACATGCGATACCTTCTCGGCGGGTCTGCGTGCCCACTAGCTCTAGCAACACTGGCCGGCTTCCCTTCCTCGTGCGCTCCTCGTGCTCTCCTCGTGCTCTTTTAGCCAATTGGACCCTCATCCTAGTGTACCCCCAATCGCCGTCAACCACACAGGAACCCAGGCTGGCTGCAGTTTTCGATGCTGGGAACCGACACAGGTGACAGGACAGCTGCTTGCTTACCACCGAATCCTGATATCAAACTCCTGAACACGACCAAGACCGTCAGGACGGGAAAGGATCTACTGACGTTCAGCTTTTGGTTGTGACGCAGTGGTGGTCCCTTGCTTAGGCTCACCGGAGAAACATCCCTTTCTGTCTCCATGCCTTAGTACACATGGCGCCGGTTGGCGATCATACCTATGTATCCAGCGTCAAAACTGTTGTTGCTTCAGGGTGCGCCATGGTGTCTTGATCTGCTCGTTACGCACCACCAACAGCAGAAACAACAGAGTTGGCGTCGTCGTCTACGGGCGCCACGAAGCCACAAGGACCGGCAACCATGGAGCGGCGGACACGCGGCGATCAAGCCCTCTGTCAGCCTCCGGAGATCTGGAGCTCGTCACGTCGTGTTGTTGGTCAGCATCCTCGTCTGCCACTCTTACTTGTGTCCTAGACTGGCCTTTCACATCTGTTACCGGCCGCCATGTCCATCGTCACCGCAACCAATACCCAATCCGCTGGGCCGCTGATGTCGATGGGACAGGCTCCGATCTCCCTCTTTCACCGGGCCCCTGCATGAATTCCAAACCATCACAGTTGTACAGCGCGTCGACATGGTCAGATTGGCGGCTCCCTTCCTTCAGGAGCACACAGCCAGACCGGATCTGCAGTGCGACACGGCATCGTTCTGGAAGATTTCGGTTCAAGTGTCACTGCAGCCCCCTTACATACGTGTTGAGACGCCCTTCATATGCAGATAAGCGACGGAGATGCCCGTGGCCGACTGCCATGGGATGGTTGTGCTGAGTGACCTTGTGGCGCCTCCATCTTAACCAAGGTAGGCATTCCCGTTGCCGCGTTCCGGTGCTAACGGCAATGCCTACTCCCTTTGGTCCTTGTCCTCGCAGCTCGAGAGACTCAGGGAACAGCCCAGCAGGTGCGTGGAAACAAACGATGGCTCACCGGCTACAATACAGGCTGATATAGGTACAAGTACGATGGCACATGGCACAGGTGCAGGCACATTCATTGCCCACCCGCCACGCTGACCCCTTGCTCCCACATGATTGTGGAAATAACGGCTGCCGATGGCACCAAAAAGCAAAACCACATTTCAGGTCCCCTGCTGCAGCTGCAACGGCGCCGCCTGGCTGCTGCAGCCAACCACTTCCAGAAGCCGCACAGAGGCGGATGAACCAGCCAAATGTCCTGAGGCGTTTCACAGCCTGCATCCGCGGCGTTCCAGCCAGCCTCTGACGGGCGCGCGTCATAAGTGGCAGAAGTTGCAAGGCTGCATGTCGTTGTCGTCCTGAAAGACGTTCTCAAGGGCCTGTCGACTCGACCCATGCCCGCCGATCCTCCTATTCTGTGACGCCGCAACCGCCTCCTAATCTCGACATCAACTCGTCGTGGAGATGGCATCCCGTGATTCGAACCTCGCTTGTACTTGAAGCTATTCCTTGGCTAGAGCATTGCTATGTGTGCACCCCGGCGAGAGGCATGTGAAGATGGCTCCCGACTGCGCCGGAAGCTCGACCAAGCACGACGGCCACGAACAGGGACCATCCCGACAAACGTCACTTTAGCGAGCGCCGTTTTCCTTCAACTTGGCGAGGTATTAAGATGATGAACCCATCCAAAGGCGGGCCAGCTCTGCTACTTCATTTTCACAGCCAATGGCATTGCCATGCGGGGAGATGCCACGGAATTGTTCTAGAAAACTTCAGCTCAACACTGGGACGCCTCTCGGGCGATGCCGCCGGCCATCAACAGGTTGGCTGCCTTAGCCTGGACCAAGAGCCTCACTTCAGATCTCGGATCTCCGCGCAGCATCTCGGCCGTTGTCCGTCTGATTGCTTTTTACATTTTCTTTGCTTTTCTCTTGCCGAGTCTGCTGGGAATGCCCTTGGGTTGTATCCTCCAATCAGAGGGGATATCCTGAATACCAAAAGAAAGGTGACAGGATCAGACAACTTACACAGGCGGAACCGCCGGCTCAGTGAGGTGAAGCGACGCTGTCAAAGAAACCCCGAGCTTTTGACAGCACTCTAACCACGTATCTGGCTTTTTCAACTGGGTTGGAGAAGTGGCGTGACTTGGTACTGCACTGGCCGTTTGATGAACCAAGAGACGGGGCATGTTGGTTACAACACCAACAGTTGCGCCAAATCCGGAGTGCCTCACCGCTACCATCAACATGTGGGAGCGCCAGGTTTGGAAGTGTCAGATCTGGCAGCCTCCATACCAGGGCTTGGTACAGGTTGGTCTGGGGTTGAGATGAGTGTCTCAGATCCTACAACTCTATAGTGCCATCGCAGGGAGCCCACGAGCCGGTTCTGTGCTCGTGATGATTGATTCGGGAAGGCGATGACATCGGACCACTCGTCGTTGTTTGCCTCAGTGGTCTTTCATCCGGGCTGTTTACCATTATCGTCACCGACTTTGTTCGACCCGTTTTGTTGTTCAACTGGATAGCTCGAAGCTTGGATCGACGAGGGGCCAGGAATCACAGCTGGCAATTTCATCTTCTGCCACGTCTCGATATGTCGACTGAGATGCGGGTTTCTAGTGCAGAGCACAGGGCGTATTTGGGGCCCCGGATCCGCGATGGCTTGATTGTTGCTTGTATTGGACCTTCCGCTCTGCCACGATCGGGGTGAACCAACAGGATCGAGGATCTTGGGGACGTTGAGTTGCATGTCCTGCATGTCGCGTCCCGGTCTTGCAGGCGACATTGGGGTTTCCCTTTGCAACCACGCAATGCTCGCTTCGGGGCTAGTCTCTATTGTGTCGTCGATACCTTGGTTGAACAACCGTACGACTACAATGCTATACAGCCCCTTTAAGCGATGTCGAGACCCATACAACATCGGGGTGTGGGAAGGGTTGACGACCAGGGCCTGGCGCTTGGCAACGGCCTAACATTCATCAGACCATATCTTGGGTGAAGCAGGTGCTTCGTCGAGTGGGAGAGTCTGTTCGATTCTTCCACAGCACGATGCTATTTCTAACGAGGATGAATTTCAGTTCTGAAGCTCAAAAGGCGCTCATGATGTCTTGCTGTTGAACTAGCCAAGTAGATATGGGTCATGGCTACCTATCCACAATCCAAAGTGATGACGATGGCTGTCACTTACACCAGAGGTGACATTTCTATGACGTCAAAAGAAGCTCTCGATTGAAATAACTACCTATGCTTGATCTCGGAAGCCTCACAGTAGTTTTCTCCTTAGATTTATCAACTCAATTGACTGGAGAGCATCTATATTGAGGTCCAAGCAATCCTACAGCTTCAATTGCATTCACATCACCGCCACTATGTCTCTCCTCCGTAACGTCCTCCGCGCGACGCAAACCACCGTCCGCCCTCTCCACACGACAATGCGCTTACGGGGGCCCTATAAGGACTCACAGGACCGCGAATCGCTTCGCCCCGTGTCCAACGAGAACACAAAGTCTGGGCGTGACGAGCAAGTGGCTAGGGAGCACGCCGAAACGGCCTTTGACCCCAACACGACACGGCCCGAGGAAGCAGCTGCCCAGACACGGAACAAAACCAGCAAGAAGGGCCCCGAGGGCGAGGACCCTCTTCACGCGAGCGGTGCGAACCAGGACATCAGTAAACCGTTGGGGGATGAGAAGACGATCAAGAAGACTGGTGCCGGGAAAGAGACATCTAAGGGAGGGGCGAGCCATAGTGGAAGTGCACCGAAGAAGGGAAAGCCGAAGAAGGTGTGAGGTTGAAAACTATCTACAGGGGGAAGTCAATGTGTATAATGCAAGATGGACAACTTCTTGGAGGAGATGCTGGAACTCGGTACCCAGAACCGCCGTTGGCTCGTGGATGAGTTGGCTATCAGGATCATATTCACTAATGAATGAGCTACGGCTGTTGCGCCAGACGAGACTGCCAACATAAACTTGTGTGAATATGCCTTGGTTTAGTTCTAATTGTCGACGAATCTGCTTTGAATGAGTAGTCGTCAAGCTGAATGAACCACACCACGGCTCCGTTGACCGGCCCCACATCTCCGTTCTCCTCCTCCGGCAGGAGAGACCCCGGATGACTTCCGGTCTCTGACTCTGCTGGGGTACAGGCGCGACACATTAGTCAAGTATGGAATGTCTCTTCTCGGAGTTGACAGTGTTAAAATCTGGGCATCTTCATCACCAGCATCAACTACTATCTTCTCATCAACTCACCCCCGAAGGCTCAACTCATCATCAATATCAACTCGGATATAACCTCACTCACACAATACGTCTCAAGAGTATCCCCAGTTTCTGAGAAAACCTGGTCCGACTTGGGCAAGAATGTCCACTGCTCAGCTCAACGCCGAAGGACTTCTCCTTGGGCCGCTCGAGGAGGAAATCTCCCGCTTCCTAGATGCAGGACGGGATCCGCAGGGAGAGTTCGAGGCTGGCATCATCGCCATGAGGATCAACGAGATGTTCCAGGAATATTGGGAAAGAGAGTGCAAGAACAAGGGCAAGATCAGAGAGTTCCTCCGGCGGCTGTGGAACCTGATCATCTCTATGGCGTCCAGGATACAACCCGAGGATGAGCGCTTCGACATGCTTGTGCTGATACTGGAACGGCTCCAGAATCTGCGTTCTGGGTTGGTCATGATATGGCTTGGTGTGGCGGCGGCGGTGTGGGAGGATATGCCGCTTCTCGGGGAATGCTTGCACGAGGCCTCACACAGTAAGCTTTCCCTTGACGACTTTCACAGCCAAGTGTCACTGGGCTGACAAGTCGACCAGCTTACTTTATGACTGCTACTTCTTCTTCCCCAACTAAATGGATCTCTTTGCAGTCCCTGTTTGCCCGCCTCTACGGCAAGGGAATCGCGGAGCGTACCGACCTTGCCATCTGGGTGCTGCGTGAAGCGCTGGAAGAGTCGTTGCCGCCGCCTGGCCTCGCACGCGATGCAATGCTGGAGGGGGTATGCCAATAGGTTCAGCATGCGGGTCGAGCCTTGGTCACACGTACCCAGTCCACCAGGAGACTGACTGACCCTGAAGCCCGGGTGCTGAGAGCCGGCGAGCTGGCGAAGGGTAGGCAGCCTGGTGTAAACAAGGGGCGGTGGGTATTTTGGCGGCAAAGGCTGGGAGTTCTTTGGAAAGAGTCGGAGCAGGAGATGAAGCTGAAGCTGAAGCTGGAAAGTGCTGTGAGGCACATGAAAGGGCTGGAAGCAGAGCAGGTCAGGAAGGAAACGGCGCAGTTGAGGCAGCGGTTCGTTAGTGCTTGGTTGGCGGGCGACAATTGACAATCAACGGTTGGTATACAAGCACGCATTGAATGGTAGAAACAAGGTGTTATCCATGGATTCAATCAAGAAGCACAGGGGAATGTGCAAACGTGTTCATCATGTCGGTGCAAATGCATGCCAAAACCCACCATGGCTCAAACTCCCAGACGCCAGACTCATTCATGCATAAAACGTCCAAGTAGTGCCTTTCAAGCATACATCATATCTCCATCCTCCTCCTCACTATCTTCAACGACTGGAACCTCCTTCTTCTTGCCCAGGTCCTGGCGACACATGGGACAGGTGCCCTTGCTGCGCAGCCAGGGGCCGACGCACTCGAGGTCGAAGCGGTGGGCGCCGTTGCAGGGCAGCTCGACGACGAGGCAGTACTCGTCCTCGAGGTAGGGCACCTTGCAGATGGCGCAGTCGTCGTCCTTGTCGAGGGTCTTGCGGTTCACGCGGTCGAGCGAGTCGACAAACTCCTGCGACACGCCGCGCAGGCGGGTGGGGGGGTCGTGGATGTCGTCCTCGAGGGAGGTGATGAGGGACTCGAGGAACTCGCGGTTGCCCTCGGTCGGGGCGGTGACCTGCAGGGTCTGCAGCTGGTCCTGGAGGAGGCGGAAGAGGGCGGCCGTGTCGACGGGGGTGGGCGTCGCGTGCGGGTTGTGCTGAGGGGTCTGGTCGCCCGACGGCTCCGAGAGCTGGTTGAGGAGGGAGAAGAAGGAGGCCATGTCGACGCGGCGGCCGGAGCGGCGGGGCTCGGCGAACTTGACGTTGTGTTCCACTAGAGGTTTGTGTTTGTTAGTATGGAGTAGATGTTGGTGATGGAGGGGGAGGGGTTAGTTAATACCTTCGTATTGAGTAGCCATTGCGAGTTATGTAGCGAGTGGCGATGTGTTGTAGAGTGTAGTGGTGTTTGGTGAGGTATAGTATTTGCAAAAGAGAGCAAGGGTTTATAGATGGAGGGCGCAGGCGACAGGATATCGTCGTGGACAGTTCAAGTCAAGTTGGACGCAGGCAGAAGATGATGTCGCAAGTCAGAAATCCATGAAGGAAAGGTGGGGAACTGAACATGTAAAGAGCTTAGCTAGGTTAGCTAACATCTTGGACCCCTGCGAACCACTGAAGCTTGGCGCTGAAGAGTAGGTAGGTAGGTCAGCACTTTGGATCTTGGTACTCGATTAGATGCTGACAGCTTCACTTACACGTCCTTGAACCATTTCTTTTTTTTGCATACTCTCTAGTAGTATATCATGCGTCGGATTAAACCCAATTCAAGTACCTGGGCTACTGGTTTGGACTTTGGACGAAACTATCACATGCCAATAGAAATTGGCTGATCTCAGCCAGTGTGCTCGCTCTACCTACCACCCACCCAGGTATCCTCCCGCATGGCGTCACCACCCCGAAAGTCCGCTCCGCCCCGGGGTTAACATGTCTCGATTCTCTTGTCTCCAGGCCTGATCCAAAGTTTCAGCTCTTTCTCACACCATATATAAACCAGGGGAGCCTACTCTTGCCCAGGTTATCTTGTCCGTTGTTTCTTATCTTGATACCCTTGTCTCTATTTGATATCCACCGATAAAACCTTTTGCTCAAGACAGCAACCTCGAATCAAACAGACACACACACACACACTATCGAGAATCACGCACAATGGCGACCCCTCCTCCTTCTGCCGCCATCATCGGCTCTACCGGCCTCGTCGGCAGCCACATCCTCTCCACCCTCCTCGCCGCCGAGACGTACACTCCCGTCCATACCATCACCCGCCGCGCACCCAAGGCCGAATCTCCTCGCCTCGACGCCGTCGTCGACGCAGACACGTCCAAATGGGCCGGTCTCCTATCCGGGTTCGCACCCACCCCATCGGTCGTCTTCTCCGCCCTCGGCACCACGCGGGCTGCCGCGGGAGGACTCGCCAACCAGTGGAAGATTGATCACGACCTCAACGTCGAGCTCGCCAAGGCGGCCAAGACAGCCGGAGCTGGAACCTTTGTCTTCATCTCGAGCGCGGGCACGCGGGGCTTCCCCTCCAGCATGGCGCCGTATAGCAAGATGAAGAACGGCGTCGAGGACGCCATCAAGGAGCAGGACTTCCAGCAAGCCGTCATCCTCAAGCCGGGAATGATCCTCGGCCACAGGGAGCAGGGCCGCGCGTTCGAGGGCATCTTCCAGGGAGCCGTCAACGGGATCGGCAGGCTCAGCACCGCGGCAAAGGACGCGGTCGGTCAGGACGCCGAGGTGATTGGCAGGGCCGCCGTCAAGGCTGCGCAGCTGGCAGCTGAAGGCAAGGCGCCCAGCAAGTACTGGGTCGTCGAGGCGGCCGAGATCGTCAGGCTGGGACGGACAGAGTGGGCGGGCAAGGAGAAGGCCGAGGAGGAGGTGAAGGTGCAGGCGCAGGCGTAGTGAGACGGATGATCTGTGTCTGATCTCTATCACGATGACTTTGATGCGCTGGCATGATGCCGTCCCACGCTCTTTTTGCCTCTGTTGCTCTCAGACTCGAAGCTCAGAGATGCTGCACTACGCTGCACTGCCTTTCACAACCTCACCGAGTTTTCTTTTTTTTTTTTTTGGTTCGCATGACGGTGCGGACCATCTCACGTCTGGCCTCCTGTAAAGGTCAAGACTTTTCTAGTTTCTGATACCATTGTTGGAGGAATTGCGCAAGAAGGGATGAAATTGACGAATAGCAGAGAATATTGACAGAGAAAGTAGGAACTATATCAATACCCCATCTATCACCTCATCCCGTATGGCCTCAAACTGAGAGTGAATCAATGTACGAGTGAGACACAATGACTTGCTACTGCATGTAATTATTAGTCGAGTCAGCCCGTCTTGAGCCAGTCTTACAAAGCAACCAAACCGTCCTTCTTATCTCCACAGCTACCTAGAGATATATACCTCTTTTTCTCTCTCCCCTTTCTGCCTATTCACTCTCATCTCACAGCCAATTGAACCAAAAAAAAGCCACTTCCCATAGACATAGTAAGCACACGGAAGACAACTCTCCGAATCTCACCCTCTTCCCTCCGCACTTCGGCGTCCCTTGCCCTTCCGCGCGCCGGTTTTCTGCCCCGCGCCGGTTTTCTGCCCCGCGCCGGTTTTCTGCCCCGCGCCGAGCCCCACCGCTGGGACTGGACGCTTCATCATCGCCAGCCCTCCATCGTCTTCTACCAAGTTCTCACTCTGAGACTCGTCTACTCACTCACCAGCACTCACACACAGTAAGTATTGAAACTTTATAGATTCATGCAAGACACACAAGACTAACATACACTAAAGCTTTTGGTCAGATACTCTCTGACGTGAGAGTCAACCTCTTGGTTGTGAGCAAAAACATCACCTAGACGAGTCATCACCGACTTCAAAGATAACAATGTCTTCTCGCCCCTCCATCGTCGGGCCCGATGCTGGGCCTGACGCCCCTTATCCTCTTCACATGGAAGGCAACGTCATCTCTGGTTTTGGCCGGGGTTCCAAGGAGGTACCGTACACCCCTTCAGCCGTTGAAAACACTCAAGGCTCACAAAAGCATCACAGCTCGGCATCCCAACCGCCAACCTCCCCGTAGACGCCGCCCTCACCCCCTGGATCGCCGACATGCCCTCGGGCGTCTACTTTGGCTACGCCTCCCTCGCCCTGCCCAGCACGCACCCGGACCACCCGGACGCGACCACGTCCAAGGACGCCCCCAGCAGCAACGAGGCGGCCCTCCTGGCCTCGGCCCCTCAGAGCAACCCGCCCTTCCACATCTTCCCCATGGTCATGTCCATCGGCTACAACCCCTTTTACAAGAACACGGTCCGCAGCGCAGAGGTCCACGTCCTGCACAGGTTCACCGCCGACTTTTACGACGTGCCCATGCGTCTGCTCATCCTCGGCTTCATCCGTGAGGAGAAGGACTACAAGAGCCTGGACGCCCTCATCGAGGACATCAACTTTGACTGCGAGGTTGCCAAGAACAGTCTTGCACGTGGAACCTGGGCGCCAGCCAAGGGACGTGTCATTGGTGGTGTAGATGTCGATGGGAAGCTGGATGCCCAGTGGCTTACTCGGAATGCGTGATAGAATAGGACGCCCTTTGGATAGATGAGATGGACGAGGCAAAAGGCACGAGGAGTTATGGATAAACAAACGGATATAGAAGATACAAGTCTTGTCTTTCAACACCCTTTCTTTGCATTTCTCGTTTCGCTCTCCTAGTCACTATCCATCCGGGTATCGTGCGAAACCCTCCTCTGCTCATCATATCCAACGGCACCGGCATTAAACCATGTACATGAAACTACATCGCATCATGACTAGTCTCCCATCTAGGGGCACATGCTCTGTCTGGTCTCTCTTCCGGTCTAGGGCCCCTCCCTCGAGGGCCAGGAAGAGAGAGGGCGTATTCTCATAGAAAAAGAACCTCCCGTCCTATACAAAGTAAAGGGAGAATGAACGTATATAATCAAGGTCCTCCGGCAGTCTACTTCACTAGACTGCGAGTTGCTGAGGTCCTTGGTCAGGTAAATATCGTGGCAAAAACTAGACAATGTTAGTCAACAGCTGGCTCACAAGATGCACTCCATCGCAGCAACTCACATTTATGATAATCATCATGGGAATGTCAAAAACATCCCGCTTAATGGTCCAGCAATAGGTGCATTCCACCTTGCCGTCCTTCTCGATCCTCGAGATGCCATGCGAGCCGTCGATCCGCGTCACTCGGCTGCTGAGAATGCCTGGCTGCACATCTTTCTGGGCACCTGGCTCTGATTTCTGGTCCGGGTCCTGCGGTGCTCGGTACTTGTTGAGTCGGCAGCTTCGTTGTACCTTGCCTCGGCTATCCTCGAATGCGAGTTGTGAAAAGTCTTGGTAAAACTCGACAACGCTATCGTCGTCTAGCAGCTCGCCCAGGAACACGGGCTGAGGTCGTCCACCGCTGAGGTCAAGCATGGCTCTATGAGGCCGCGGCGTCGTCATCTCGCCCTGTGAGTTGTGATCTGGCGTGTTGGTTCCGTTGGTCGATCGGCCGCTGTAAACATTTACGTTCAGGTTGGGCTCCTTTCCGAGCAATACGTCCTTTGTCCATCCAGTCAGCGCTGTGAATTCCTTGTTAACGGCGGCAACCTCGCCCGATCTTCGACAGACGATGGTAGGGGCACAGCAGTGCTGGAGGAAGTCGTCGTACTCGACCAAGGTACGCTGGAAGCACTTTTCCATAAAGATGAGGTCTTGCCGGGTCAGGTCTTTGGTGCAAGAGATGAACGACGGTCGGATCTCGCCAAGCGCTTTGGCGATCCGCAGCAGCTTGTTACCGGGCAGGCGATTTCGGAGGACGGCCACCATGTTGTGGAATCCCGTGGTGTAAGGATACGGCTCCTTGACGCTCTCGTATATGGCGGCAGAGTCTCGCTGCCTCTTGCCGAGGATCGATTTGGGCCCAGCCTTGGTGTGTTTCGGCCTGGGTCGTGTCGCGGCCGGGACCGTTGGGATGCCAGCAAAGTTGTGGTTTGGTGAACCATCCATGCCCGCAACCGAGTGCGGGCTTGCTGTCGTGTCCGTACTTGGGCTGGCAAGGCTCGTAGGCCCAGCTGCAATGGCATAAGCATGGGGTAGTCCGTGCTGGAGGTTGCCCTGGGCATATAGAGACTGGTTGTTTTGGTCCATACCCGAGAAGTCGGCCCCCAACATGGGATGATCAAAGCCGTTGTTTGCGTTCCCGAACAGGGCGGCATAGTTTGCCTCAGTCGTCGGAGTTTGGGACATGGAGTTCTCCCTCGGAGGCGTCTCCGCGCCGAGGGCCATCTTGTTAAGGATGCCAAACTCCCATCCGGCGTACTGACTACCAAAGTTGAGACCTTCAAGATCAAAGTTGTACAGGGCAGGGTTACTGGGATCAAAGAGGGCATTGAAGTCCATGTTACCTGCAGGCATCATGTTATTCATGGGCGTGTGGGCGGCAGCAGCAGCATTGTTGATTGGGCCTTGGAATGACGTCGGAGATGCTTGAGGGTTGAAGGGTGGCAATCCGTCTATGCCAACCGGGGTCTGGGCACCGGCCGAGTAGACGGGTAACGATGCGGTGCTTCCCTGGGAGAAGAAGTTGCTGCCCGTAGTCGACATGTTATCTGAGTGGCTCGAGCTGTGACGATGGCCGTTGGTTCGCGAGGGCGCAGGGTTGGGGTTGTAGTTGGGACCGAGGACGGGGCGAAGGGCCTCCGGGGGAGCATCATGGAGGTATTTGGCCTTCTTGCGGACGCCATCCTGGCAGGCATCGGCAAGGCCGCGCTTGATGCATCTCTGGCATGGTCTCTCATCTCCTATGGGAAGATGTCAGTTTTGAACCTTGCTTAAGAGGTACGCCCATCTCAACCGTCGACCCCCTCCCTTGAGGCGACAAGAAAGGGGTAACAGAGCAGAGCCGCAGCCGCAACGCTGGTCGTTGACTGAGGCAACTGAAAGGTCAAACTTCACTAGAGAGACAACCCGCATCATGATAACCGACGCATAAAGGCACGAGGCCAACATGGCCGTCGCAAGAGGACTTACCACAAGTCAGATGAGCCCGCTGACACGCAAAGCACGCCCGCCGCGCCTTTTTCCTTCTGGGGCGCAGGGGGTCCTTGGGGTCGTACTTCTTCTTGACCTCGGTGGTGCTCTCGGTGGTGCTCTGATCCGTCATCTTCTCGTCGTCCTTGAGAAAAATCTCGGTGTCGTCCTCGTTCTCAGACATGACATCTGAGACCTCAGCACCGTTCTCCTCCATCTCGTGCGGCATGGTGTCTTAGGTTTTATATACAGGCCTGGGGCCGACGCGACGTATTGCGACGGCTGGAATATCCTCCTCTGAGCCCGGGGGCTTTTCCCTGGGTTGCTGCACAAAGAGCGGCCCGGAAATGCAGGCTCCGAATCCCCAGAAACCTTTTTTTGTTTCTCTCACTCACTCACTCTCTCTTGTCCCCCTTTCAAATACCTTTGCGGAACCACACCTATTCAAGCCTCCGTGGCACAGCCAAGAAGGGGCAGGACCGTCGTCGAATTGGAGTCGCGATGTGCGCTGTTCACAAGGACAACAACCCCCCACGGTGGCGTGGAAATGCGCGCAGGATTTCCCCTGGATCGTCGTTGATGCCGACGCCGGCGCGTGCTGTGTGCGTGATGTAAGATTGGGAGCAAGCCTCAGGCCGGGCGGCTGCGGTAGGACGGGTTATGGCGTTGGGCGCAAACGAGGCCAGAGGGCTGGCTGTATGCAGCTATTGTTATGTGAGCAAGCCTTGGCCAGGACGAGACCGAAATTGGTCGTTCAAGCTCGTATTCTGGACGGGGTGTGCTCGGATGAGGCCCAATGGAGTCCACAGACAGAGTGCGCAGAGAGGCGTTCCCGTGCGACGTAGAGGCAGTCGATAGCAAGTCGCAGGCGTCGTGAGGCTGCAGGTGTCGTCACCGAAGAGGCCAAGGAGGTGGAAGAGGCACGGCTCTGATTCGACCGAGGCGGGGGTGGGCTCGATGATCGCCGGGCACAAGACACTCGCGGGAGAGGTTGTAGACGGGGTATTAGAGAGCGGCGCAAGGCGACACGACGGACGGACGAGGGCGGGCGACACGGGAGACAAGGCGACGGGACGGACGATGACGAGGGAGGGGAGAAAGAATAGGATGCAGCTACCCGAGGGCCATGAGGGTTGGCTGCACCCAGCACCGGCCAATCTAGCAACAACGCGCACTACAGCGGCTCACACGGCGTCGGCGACCGTAACAGCGGGCTGCGGTGACAGCGTAGCGTTGTGCAGAGATGAGGCATGCGAACCAGGCGCGGCGCGGGGGAGGGAGGAGGAGCGCCGACAGCGCGGAGGAGGCGGATCGCAACAGCGAGGGAGGTCGGACGGGACGATATGGGATGAAGTATAGAAGGTTGAAGAGGAAGAGGAAGAGAAGAAGAAAAGTCGGAACAAGAGCCGGGCGAGGCGATTCGCAGAATAAATCGTCAGCGGTCAATGGCCGATTCGATTCGAGCTCTCTGTCAGAAGCCAGAGGGTCAGGCGATGAGGCGGTGGGCTCTGGTGGTTGGTGGTTGGTGGACAGCGCAGACGCCACAGGACAGGGCAGGACAGGGCAGCTGGATGTATGTGCGTGCGTTGCGTGCTAGGGGATCCTAGGTAGAATTCCAGCAGCAGCCCAGTGGGTTTGCGGATTGGATTGGATGTGGATGTCGTCGACGTGGGAGTGGGAGAATGTGGATTAGGGGATATGGATATAGGTGAGGTATACGGATACGTGTGGGAGGGTCGTGACAAAGGTGGTGAGAATTGTGGGCAACAAGTGACAGCAGCAGCAAGGAAGTCGACGTTTTTTGTCAACGTCGATGGATGCCCAGACCGAGAATGAGCGCCAGAGCTAAACTGGACTTTGACGGATAAATGGTCCAAGGGAAAAAGAAAGCAAGCAAGCAGCAACGAGACCCGGGGCCAAGGCCGGCCGAGGCACCATAGGCACCGCCGGCATGTGCGGATGTGGGCGGATGATCGCGGCTACGGCCCATTTAGGAAAGAAAACGTGTGCTGATTCAAAACCATCAAATGGGAACGCGACTGTGCGGCGCAGCAATTGATGAACTGGCGGAGGCCAATACGACGTGATGATGATGCTGAAAGGCAGCAGGAGGCTCACACAGGGTGGGTGAATATTCTGGCATCCTCCTCATATTGCTTTTCCGGTCCCCTGTTGCTGCTGCTGCCATTCCATTACCCAAGTTGCGCGCCGCAGAACATAGCCGCACTCACACATGCAGCAACCCCCCCCCTGGGCGGCATGGAGAGTCCTCCACCACAAGGCATGGGTATCAGCGGCAATGAGATTTGACTGAGGATGGAAAGTCTACGACGAGTGATTCAGAAAAATCACAATAATCATGAAGAATTTGGCGACAAGTGTCGGCCCAAGTGGATTTGATAGACTAATATGGCTGATACCTATGGCTCGAACTGGTTTATGCCTCATACATGCCCTGCCCTGGCCCCTTGGTTCGCAATGCAATTTGGCACCCGTTTATATGGATGATTGAAAGTCAAAAAAGTTTTGACTGCGGGGTTTGGTTTGGCAGTGGAGATGATGGCCCGCGCCCGGGGGTAAACTTGGCGCCGTCCATTGGTCCGATGATGAATGGCTTCACACACACACGCTGCCTCTCTCCTACAAGGTTGTTTTGTACCTGCGACTTTTTGATCACGTCTTTCTTTAGGTTTGGCGCGCTCCCAACACGTCGGGTTGGGAGCCGAAATGGTAGGCGTCTCTCAGCTGGCTCTACACGACATCGTAGAAGGCACTAGAAACGAGTATAGTACAGAGTACCTACTATCACATAGACTGCGCCAATTCAACCTCGACACCCACAGAAAGCTCTGGCCTCCCGCTGAGCCGCCAGACTGAATCCATTGATCCATCAAGGGCTTCCCCCAACCACCTCCTTCGACTTGTCCCCGCCGCTCACCTTGGCTTAGGCCACTGCGCCGTGGATCGTGGACAGGGAATAAAAGACGGAGGATCCTTGGCCTGCCTACTTTGCTTGCTTGGGCCTGGATCTGGACCTGCGACACCTGGGCACGTCTGGGTTTGGAAAATGCCCGTCACGCAAGGATCCGGGGGTGATCAACTAACAGATGAAGAACAGAAACAGCTGTAATCTATCTCCAGATGGAAAATAAATTCATGCTCCAGCTGTCAAAGCTCGAGCGCGGTTCACAGTCTCCAGCCCCCCCCCCCCCCGGATCGCCTTTTCCCCAATGGAACTTGATCAATCGAGAAATTGGAAGCCCAGAGAAACAAACGCAAACCCCAGTCTGGAGTGGTGATTCGTACCTCGTCGGTGACCGGGGTCCTTGGATGAAAAAGCTAGTGTCGTGCGACTGCAGCACCGTTGCGACAAGGTGCGGCGTCGTCGGGCTGATGTTGGATAACTGGACTGGACTGCCAGATTATCCCTGATGCAGCTGCGCATTTACAAGAGATATCAGATAACCAGAGTAGAAGTTACTCTAGAATCGGCCTCTTCTCTGGGAATACTTGCTGAGCAGCTCATCATGTCATGCATGTCGTCGAGGCACGCGCTGATCATGTAAATGGACAAGCCTCGCCGACAGAGCCCCAGCATCACACCTCACCTCACCACACAGCAGAGGAAAAAAAAGAAAAGGCGCCGGCGTCCGCGGTCGATAGGCCGGTGTGCGCGCGGCCGGTGGGCGGCGTCCAAGGTAAGGTACCCGAAACCCGCACAGGAGGACAAAAAAAGACATCAACCGGGGCCTGGATGAGACACACATACACACACATACGTACATTACGTGACAGGGGGGTGTGTAGTGGGTGAGAAATGTGTTAGTACGTACTTTGAAGGGGGATCCGTACTACAGTTTCTATTAATCACATTGTTTCCTTCTATGACGGGCTTACGTATGCCGGACATGGACTTTACGTACGGCGGCACTTGGCAAGGGAAAGAAAAAGAGGAAAGGAAATTTACAATGTGTATGCCTACCCGGTGAGGAATTCATCGAGAAGCCGGCTGGCCGGAGACATGGGACGCGGGGGTTAGATACCGAGCCCGGATGCCGGAGGTGGAGGCGGAGGCGGAAGGCCGCCGAAGAAGGGGACTCGTCGGTGTGTGTGTGCCTGCGCGCGTCGCGTGTGTGAGCTGTATCAAAGCATTTACAAAGCTTTTTCAGGGTTCTCGATTGGATTGGATTTCCAGGGTTCTATTTCTTTGATATCGCCGTCCGCCGCTTCCCGTCGGTGGCCGAGATCTCGTTGTTCACCGGGCTGAGAGAGTATGAGTGTCTCTGTCTCGCGTCATCTTACACCCCAGACTCTTTTCTCTCACACCGACCAATCAAGCCCCCAAAAGTCCCCCGTCATGTGCGCCCCAAAACCAGTACCCGTGCCTGATTATCAGCAAGAAGCCGTGTCAATTGATGAGACATGAGACGGCCCGCCGTCTTGGCGCGTAGTCAGAATTACAAAACTACTACATCGGCATTGTGCAGAGGGTTGGTTGTTATTTTCAGCTCGTGGGGAATCTTCATGATCTGGACTAGCTAATTCGAACTAACAAGGTAACGACGGGAAGGGCTTCATCTTCAGCTCGGTATACCAAAGTCACGTTAGGAACCCCTTGCCAATGGCCCATCTGCTTTCTTTTGGCCCCCTCCTTTCACCACGTTTCTCACCTCAGGAGGCCATTTTTCTTTCTTTTTCCTTTGCTACATATCCTTCACTTGTCCTCGTGCGGCTGTGGTGGTCCTGCATGACAGCGGCGGCGAAGATTGCACATGGATCCCATGAGCTCGACTTTGGCACATGCTGCCCGGGGGCCACACTCTGCGGAGACTTCTTGTTTCTTTTTCCTTATTCCAAGATATGTGGAGGGCGTGCGCGCTCTCCCCTGTGGTTGGACAGAGCCCGGATCCATGCTGTTGGTTGAAAAGGAAAACCTGGAGTCGAGGCTGCGATAGCCGAGGACGGTTATGGGTCCCCCCCCCCTTCGTAGATTTCCCAGAGGCTCTTACACCCTTGTCGATCTCGACGGTAGTTTTCCCACCCAGCTCATGGTTGGTCCGTAGTTGCGCCTCTTCGACTACCAAGACGTCTCTTGAGTTCCAGGCTGAGGAGGGACTCCATCAGCCTGCGTCTTGAGCTGGCATGAAGAGAGAGGGGGGCTGTCTCTTGTTCGTGTTTGTATTTTTCCAACTCGGTCCCTGACTTGAAGAGATCTGCCTTTTCCTGAATCTGTCTCGGCCACTTGTCTTACAAGCATCGACAAGACATGGGATCCCACACACCTTTGCCGCGGCCACCCGCAGCACCACCACCGCTGCCAAGTTCTAGACTTGGATCTGACATGTTGGTTGTTCCCTCGAGGGGTCAGATATCATGTACGTAGCATACCATATGCTGTCAGAGTCAGGCAGAGTCTATGCCATGGTGCTGCTCAAAAGTCTTGGGACTCTTCCATCTTCTGTTCAAGATGTGTTGCCATGACCACGCACGTATTCGCATTCTACTGGCCCATCCTGGTCGCATATTCTCCGCTGTGTGGTACATACGTCGTACGCACAAGTACACGCGCATTGCATCCCGTCTGCCTGTCTCTCCTCTCTGCCACAGACAGCATACATACATACATACATACGACAAAAAGAAAGACAAGCAGGCAAGGCAAGACAAGGCCCGCTGGTCCTCGGCTCAGGCAGATCCCCTCCCCTCCATCTCCATCTCCCCGGATTTCTTTTCATGCAGATCGTCCGTCTCAGGCAAGATACGGCGGCAGGCTCGCCAGCCGAGGCCAGATGTGAGTGAGATCGATCGCCGCTGGTCAAGTTGCTTTTTGCCTCTACTCAACTTGACACGGAGAGACAAGCAACAACTGCCGACTCACCATCCATGGATAAGCCCTTCCCCGCCTCACATCTCACCCTCCATCGATCCCAGGCCTCCTTCACCAGCTGTCAATTGTCAGGTCCCCCCACACACTTGCCTCAGCGGCCCGGGCGGGTCTCTCTGTTGTTGAAGATCACCAAGCTTGCTTTTTCTATATTTGCTGCATTATCCATTACTGTATCCTAGATGAAGGCCCCTCTGGCAATGTCACTGTCCCTGACGCGCCCTGTCCAAGACGCCCTACTCGAGTCTCTCACTCTCGTGACAGTCTCACGCGTTTGGTAACCGCTTCAATAGTCCAGTTCAGTTCAGTCCATCCCGCCATGTATGTATGCAAGAAATTCAATAGACGCCAGTAACATCCAGCCCCACGAAGCTAGACCTGACTCTCTCTCACCTCCATGTGAAACCCACTCGTCTGCCGCAGCCGCCGCCTTCAGGTCTCGACGGCCCTGAGAGCGCAGGGGACGAAACTCTGGTCGCCCGGGGACGCTGCGGTGCCTGATCCGGTGGCGCGGCGCCGTGGAGGGAGCCCTCGCAGCTACCTATTTGTGCGCTAGACTTGCATGCGCGGCACACGAGACAGGCAAAGACGCGACGGTGAGGTGTTGCATGACGGCTGCCGCGTCCTGCTCTTGCAGACGCCGAGCTCGTCATGACGATGCCGTTTCTTTCATGCTCATGCTCTGATATAACCCAGATAAGGTGCTGTGCCCCAGGGCCGCCTACGACGTAGCGAAGCGGCTGTTGGCTCTGATACGCTTGCCGTGCCGGAAAAAGATATACGGGAAGGGCATCATGGCGACCGTCAGAAAGGCCAGCAGCGAAGAGGCCCAATGGTAGTTGAGCTTCTCATACATTTGGTTTCCAAAGAGGGGGAACGCGGCTGAAAAGTCGGTAGTTAGCACAGATCGTGATGTTTCTCTCAGTCCCTCCCAACAGATCCTGACCTCTCCGAGTTCCCCGGCGCCCGCAGGAACAGCGGGATCCGCACTCCGGAACCGGGGGACGACGACGACCCAGTACGGGCACCGGCGGCGGTGTAGAGATGGGATGGAAGAAGCGAAGGGGCGGAGAGAGTGCGGAACCAAACGTCAACCAACTCACCAGCAAAGGCGCAGCGCACGAATGCATTGGCGGCCAGGGCGCTCGCGGCGTACTGCGGATACGCATCCACCTGGAGTATCTGGCGTCAGCACTGTCTCTTCTCTGGCACGAGCTCCAGCTCCAGCTCAGACCAAGCTTCCCAGCCTTCTGGGTTACCCAGCATACGGTGAGCCTGTGCTTGTGTGACGGCAACTCACCAGGAAGGTAAAGATTCCGCTGAAGACGAGGAGTGTCCTATAGGTAGCAATATCAACCGGTTAGCCGCAGCTCTTGCTTGGGGGAATACGAGATCAGGGAGGACGCAATGGCCATGACCAAGCCGTGACTAAGACCAGAGCACGATCCCGTGGATTTGGTTCCTGTCTCAGCAGCAAGACATGGGCCATGTACTCCCCGAGATTGTGCGAGGCTTGCCAGCCCGTGTTGTGTGTTGACTCACCCAGCTCCAAAGATGGCTGCTCCGATGATGGGCACTATCCAGTGAACCCAGGGGTAGCAAGACCAGCCGAACATGAAGATGCCCACCGGCACGAGGATTGAGCCCAGGATCGCCGGGGGCAGCCTGAATTCGGGCTCACTCTTGCCCTCGACGCCCGATTCCTCGCTCAGCCGGCGGATCAGGTTGACCCGAATACGATGCCACACAGGATCAAGGCCGGCGGCGAGGACCATGCCCACGAGGATACCCAAGAATGTGAGACCGACCTGCCACAGGTTGAAGCCGTAGACGTTGATGAAGACAAGGGGGAAGGCTCCGAAGAAGAGATACAAGATACCGAGGAGGATGGCTGAGAAGATGCACAGGTTGAGACACATGGGCTCAAAGATGAGGAGCTGAAAGGGACGGAGGAGGGACCGCCCGATGGCGCCGGCGACTGACTTTTCCGTCTTTTCGTTGGGGGCCTTCCATCTCTCGTCTCCAGTTTCCTTTCGAGACTGTCTCGCCTTGTCTCTGACCAAGATTGGATCTGTTGATGCTGTGTTAGTCCACGATGCTCTCCAACCCGGGACTGACAACTCACGATAGGTCTCAGGGACAAGAAAGACAATCCCTAGCAACAAGCCGAACCCCCAGATCAGCAACACGTAGTAGGTCCATCGCCAGTCAACGTTGTAGTTGATGAATCCACCGATAAGGGGTCCAATGGAAGGGCCGACGAACGGCGCGAGCGAGAACATGAGCATGGGCGCTTGCAACTCGTCGGCAGCAAAGAGGTCACCCACGGTACCGCCAGACACGGCGAGGAACGCGCTACCGGCGAAGCCGTCAAAGAATCGACCGACAAGCACAGTAGCTATGTTCCTGGCCACAGCCTGGGGAATAATCCAGATGACGTACATGGTCCACGAGACGAGGTAGATGGGCCGTCGGCCGTAGAACTCGCTCAGGGGGCTCATGAATAAAGGGCCAAGTGCGATGCCGAGAACGAACAGCGAGAGGCCCAGCGTCGAGACGATGCGCGAGTTGCCAAACTCTGCTTGCATCTGGGCATATGTCGACGTGTAGATGGAGCTAGCTGCGGTTCTGCCACTTGTGAGCGTGTGGTTCTTGGGGTGTCTGAGATGGTCGCTTACACGCAAAAGCTGGCAAACGATACGATAAAGACAATTATCCACTTCCTCGCCTTGCCGAAGCTGCGCGGGCAAAGAGGATCCTCGTCACCATTCTCGAATCCCACCTCGAAGGGATCCTTCTCCGTCTCGTCCGTCTGCGAGTCCTCGTCGGGATCACAGCTGTATCCGTTGTGAGACCGGATGTGCTGGAGCGCCTCTCCGGCCCGCGACTGCGTCCTGGAGATGCGGCTCGTCGACTGGATGGGAGCAAAGGCGGGCGCGTTGTCCTGGGCGTTGATGGTGCCCGAGTTGGTTGAAGCCTTTTCGACGTCGCGATCCATGGTTGAGAATCAGGGCGATGATACGCGAGCGAGTCTTTTCAATTGAATCTCCGACGACGGCACAGATCCCGAGGCTTCCATCTTGAATCAAGAGCGGCAGCTCCACAGTTCAAATACCATCTCCTACAATCACCCTAGTCCAGTTTCTTGTCCAAACCTCGCTCTCGTCACTCGGTGTCAAGGGACGCCAGTGCATTACTCATCGCTAAACAAGCTCCTTCACCCCACCATGAACGTGGAAAGCAACCTCGGCCTGTCCAATGGACGGGCGTCGAACGGGGATCGGCCGTCTAGATCGGATATTAGCCCCCGGGGGCGGCCGCCAGGAGTTTGCTAGGTAACGGCCCGGCCGATGTAAATGCCGTCGAGAAGCCGCAAGTGGATTTCGGTCAGTAGGAAAAAGGCTGAATAAAGGGTATTCAATGCCGTGGGCCTGCATCGGAAATAGCGGCAGGGTAAAGAGTCAAGGATGTTGAGGGCTGTGGTTTGAGCAGCTCAACACTTCGGCGAGGCAGCTTATCCATTATCTAGCTCGAGTCAGCAAATTTCCAGTTCCTAAAGCTCGTGAAGCTTCACAGAGCTCTCAAGCAAAAGCAAGGGACATGCCGACATGATGTCATTCGGCTTTTGGCTGCCGTTGGGGCGTGGTAAGGGTTCGGTAGCGCGGCATCAGTCACGGCTGTGTCAGCAGAGGCGCCTGCATTGAAGTGATGATAATCTGTAGGGTAAGCAAGTCCCCTGTCACAAGCGTTGACGATGACCCTGCATGCAATTAAAGATGATATCATATGATATGATCCATGATGGGTGATATCTTTATCTGAATGAGCATTCAAGAACCAACTTACCTATAGCAACCACCGAGCTATTAGACTTTTGCATCTTTTCGTTAGGGGCCTTCTATCTATCGTCTTGAGTCTATCTCGCCTTAACTCTGATCAAGATTAGGTCTGTTGATGTTATGTTAGTCCATGACACTGTCCAACTCAGGGCTAACAAGTCCCTGATTATTATACCAGCTGCAAATCCTTAATTGTCAAACTAGCTGTAAGTCCCCGAGTGCTATATCAACCATAGGCCCACGAGTCAATGCGGGAGCAGGGCAGTAGGTCATACAGGATGTGGATGTCCAGGAACCCTCTTCCTATCATAAATAGCTTTCAATCAAGGGGGCGCTTCTTTGGGCCTGGCAGCGACGGGGTCCTGGGCGCCAGAAAGCTGGGGTCAGCGTCAGTCAATTTAGAAACCAGGAGGGAGGTTATACAGGATGTGCATCTGTCGGAACGCTCTTTCTGGCAGAGATAGCTGTCGAGTACGGGATACACTTCTTTGAGCCTCGCAGAGACGAAGTCCTGGTTATTAAAATGATAAGAGTCTGGAACCTCAGTAAATCCAGCACTAGCCGAGGCGGAAGGGGGTTGGGTAATACAAAACGAAGACGCTGGGACCAGAATTGATGACTCTAGAGAACCTCTAGATCCATAGAGGTATCAGAGGAACGTGAACCTACGCCACGAGAGAAAGTAGGAATAGATAGGAGGCCTGATCTGAGTGCTTTCAATGCGATCGTCACAGATACTTTCATCAGTGTAGAATGTGTTCCGGTGTGCCCAGAGAGGGGTAAGGAGGGAAGAGAGAGAGGTGGTAGAGAGGGATAACTTGAACAAAAAAGACAGAGGAGGAATTGTTTGTGATCAGATTCAGCCCAGAACATCTAGACTGCGGTACGTCTGATCGGGGACATGTCACTTGGCGGTGAATCGCTGTTCTTCAAAAATGAAATGGCCTCTCCTTGCCTCTCTACCTCTCCACCCTCCTCCTCCTTATTATCTCCTCCTCACTATCTTTTTTCAAGTACTCCTCTATAGTTAAATAAAACGCATCTCATATTATTTCTCCTTTTAGTATTTCTGTTTTTTCTTTAGCTTTAGATATGACCTGGAGAACGACCAGAGAAGAACCAGAGAGAAGCCGGAGAAGCAAAGTAAGTGCGCAACTCTCTCCTTATGTGTATCTATTATTTCATCCCCCTTCCCCTTCTCTCTCTTTATCCTATGACCAGATCCTCCTCTCTTTCGCCTTTCATCCCCTCAACTTTCCCTCCTTCAACACTCTGTCTTTGATCACCCAAAGGAAGCCCAAGTAAGAACAAATCTCCTTCCTTTCATTTCCTTCAGACTCTTCCTCCTTACTCCCTTTATGCCCGACATTCTGACGCTCCCTCCCCCAAGCCTCTCTTTCCTTGCCTCTCGGAACCATGTCATCATCGCAGCCTGGGCTGCCTTTCCTCCGCACTGAGGTCCGAGATGACATCGCCGGCAGCGTGGTCGATTCAGCAGGCGTAGAGATATGGGTCCCTCATCCTCCCCTGATGGAACAACTGCAAGGTCACAACGTCACTTGGAAAGTTGTCGGCACTGATAGAGGACCACTGTGGATTCCATCGGTGGGTTGGGATGAGCTAGAGATGCTTCTGGGGGCCAACGAAGCCCCAGCAAGTGGCTTGCGCCATAACGATTTCCCCGACACTACCCTTCTTCCTGGCCCTTCATGGCGGGACCCAAACGTCGACTACATTGAAATCCAAGCGACTGTCTCTCGACATAGTTCCGAAGAGATTCTCGATCGGGAGGAAGACCCACGTCAAGCCTCACACGAAGGGGAAGTAGATGAGAACACAAGCGATGATGAATGCCATGCGGTCGACTATCCGCTTGCACCTACGGCTCCTCTCTCTACGACCCTTGCAGACGAACGACTGCGCATGGGGCTCGATATCAAGGCTCTTTTATACCTCAAGCTTCTTGATCACTGTGTCGAATATCGAGTAGAAACAGGCGAAATCACTTAGGAAGGGAAGGACAAGGATGTGGCCAGATTAAGGAAGGATGGCACCCTCAAGCGCTTTCGAGTCGTACCACTATGACAAGCAACAGGCGTTTGAAAAGTGCGAAGCACTCGGGGAAAAGGTCAGCAACACCTTTAGAGCGATTGATAGCGTTCAAAGTGTGGACCTCGATGCTATTTCGTTGAACATACTGTTGGACGCACCGGTTGTGCGACTAAAGTCCCTTGATTTTATCACTCGCCAGCATGAGCCTTTTTAACACATCAAAGAGTTCCTAGAGAGAGAGCAAGATGGCGAATAATCATGTTCTGGGGCTTGGGCTTGCGTGGATTTGAGGGTAATTGCTGGGTGGGATTTGAGCTTTAGGAAGCCTGGGTTGGGAGCCTGATGGGTAATTAACGCGTGAAAGCTAGTTTGGACTCTATTGGGAATAAATACATGGGATTTAAGATGAAAGCCTGGGTCAGGAACCTAACGCATGGCTGTTATCGTTGCGATGACTTTAAGGACGACTGCTGCGTCTAGCCAAGTTACCTTCCTCGGGCCTCTTTGGCAGCGGGTTAGCTGAGAGCATCTTTAGGCTCCTGAATTGATTATTTTATCTCCACACCATCTTGATTCAATAGTGGTAGCTCCCCAGTTCAAATACCATCTCCTACAATCATCCTAGTCCAGTTTCTTGTCCAAACACTGAAGTGATGATAATCTGTAGGGTAAGCAAGTCCCCCTGACACAAACGCCGACGATAACCCTAGCATGCAATTAAAGAGTCATGATGATATGATATGATATGATCCATGATGGATGACATCTTTATCTGAATGAGCATTCAAGAACCAACTCATCTACAGCAACTACCGAGCTGCTCTCCCGTCTTTTCTCTGCAGATTTCTCTGTTGCTACCCCCAAGATGCACTTTCAGGCCGAACAATGCAATAACACTCTACAGACTGAGCTGATAGGCCTGTTTAAGAGATGGATCCTTGACCGAGCCTGATTCTCACGCCCGCAGCGTTAGCGATGCTGCAACCAAGGCACAGCTCTTCCAATGCCAATCTAATCTCTTTATTAAACTTTCCTAACTTCTCCTTTGGTCCTTTGAGCTTATGAGAGGATCCTATTCAGGCTAGACTCGTTGCGACCGGGCGGGTGCAAGGTAACCCATGAAATAAACAACTCAATGTTTCCGGGCAGAGAAAACAAGACACTCAATCGTGCAACTGTCAAAACACACGCTGACTCTGAACAAGCAGATACAATGCCGAAGCAAAAGATTAGACCCTTTGACTGCATTGGTCAATTATTTCATCATTTCGACCAAACCCCCTCTGTGCAACCCAAGATCCAGCAAGTCGCTCGATTCGGACCTCTTCACACCCCAAACCTCGACCGAGACAACCACGTAGTATTCCACTCGGCAAGGACAGTTTCTCTGACACAGACTTATTATCCTCGTCGTAAAATCTACTCCCTCGTTAATCTCTCTTTACGCGCGCTTGCCTCGGATCGCTCCTTTAGGCTATGCCGAGACTCAGCAAAACCCTCAATCCACCAATGGATTCGCATACACGGGCACGCACAAACGTCATCTCAGAACTTCCAAGATGCGGGGAGAAGGCGGGGTTTAGGGGGAGAGTTGTCCTTAAAAGGGGGTCTCTTCTCTCGAGTTGATGGGAATGAAATCATCAACCCAATTCACTCTGCCTACTACACAACTCCTCCAGCTTTCTCAATTGATTACCCAGTCCTCCCCCCTTTCACATCACCATGTCTTCCCAGCTCTACTTCCCCCGCATCTACTCCCTCACCTCTGTCGACCATACTCGGTCCGTCTACGACGAGTGGGCAAAGACCTACAATGAAGAACTCAACCAGAAGAACCAAGACTACATCGCCCCAGCAACAGCAGCCGCCCTCGTCCCCCAAGTCCTGGGCACCACCACCATCGACAAGGACATTGAGATCCTGGACGCCGGCTGTGGCACCGGCCTCGTCGGATCCTTCCTCGCCCGCCTCGGCGCGAAGAAGGTCGACGGGGTTGACCTCAGCCCCGGGATGCTTGAAGAGGCCCGGCTCACCGAGGCCTACCGCGACCTGGACGCGACAGACCTCTCGCGGCCTCTCTCCGCCCGAGATGATTCCTATGACGTCGTGACCTGTGTTGGCACCCTGACGCAGTCCCATGTCGGACCCGAGGCCATCAGTGAATTCGTGCGTGTCGTGAGGCCAGGAGGCCACATCGTCGCCACCGTCATCTCCGAGATCTGGGAGAGCGGTGGGTATGAGCGCCACGTGAAGAACCTCGCCGACCAGGCCAAGGTCAAGGTCTTGTCCACCGAGGTCGGGGACTACCGGCGAGGAGCAGGAGCCAAGGCCCGGTACTTGGTGTTGCAAGTTGTCTGATGACGATGATGATATGAAATGAGTGACGGTGATATCGCGTGTGTGTTTGTGTGTGTGTGTGTGTTTGGCCCCTTTCAACACAGGAGCAGCAGGAAAAGTCCGGTTCGAGAGCAACGTCGACACCCTGGTCCAACAACGGAGAACTCGAAGCTCCATCCCTCGGCAATGTTGGTGATGATGACGATGCTGGTGAATCTTGATCAAGGCGAGAAAGTGCATTGAGGTATTCGGTTTCAACAACAACGATAACGACAACGACAAACAGCGACATCACGAGTGACCTCGCAAAGGTATAACGTGAACGGAATCTCTTACACATTCCTTCAACAGATGCAAAAACCAAAGCAAACATAATATACAAAAAGGGGGCTTCCGAGCCTCGAAACATGTCTATGCCTCCTGAATCGTGACGTATCCTCCATCCAACACCGACTTGTAACCCCCGTCTAGATTATACACATCGACTCCCTTCTGCGCCAGAATCCGATACGCGACGTACGAGCGGTATCCGCTCTTGCAGTGGACGACCGTTGGGACTCCTCGCTCCACCTCGTCTGCCCGCTCGCGCAGCTTCACCAGAGGTATGTTCTTGGCCCCCTTGAGATGGCCTTGGCTGTACTCCTCAGCACCTCGCACATCGATGACCTGAAAATCCTCGAGGTTGCGACTTCCCCTGGCAAACTCTCCGGCATGGACAAGCTTCACGTCGCCACGCACAATGTTGCTCGCCGCAAAGCCAGCCATGTTGACGGCGTCCTTGGCCGCTCCATAAGGAGGCGCGTAGGCCAGCTCTAGGTGCTCCAGGTCCTCGACCGTCATCCCTGCTCGCATGGCCGTTGCCAAAACATCGATCCGCTTGTCAACGCCCTCCTTACCGACGATTTGAGCGCCGAGAATCTTTCCGCTTGAGATCTCAAAGGCCAGCTTGACCGTCAACGGCGACGCCCCCGGGTACCATCCTGCATGCTGAGGAGGGTGCACCGTCACGTACTCGTGCTTGATACCCAGACGGTCGAGGTTTCGCGTAGAGAGGCCGACAATGCCGACCGTCTTGCCAAAGACCTGGCAGACGGAGGCGCCGAGGTTGCCGCGATACTTGATCCCCTTGCCCGAGATATGATCAGCGACCAGACGGCCCTGACGATTCGCTGGTCCTGCTAGGGCCGTCTGCGCTGGCTGGCCGGTGATGAGGTTGAGAGTCTCGACCATGTCGCCGACGGCGTAAATGTCCGGGTCCGAGGTCTGCATGAACTCATTGACAGAGACCCCCGTTCTCCCTAATTCCAAACCCGCCTCCTTGGGAATGGCGGTCCTCGAGCGGATTCCGACGGCCATGATGACCAGGTCTGCAGGAACAGGCTCCAGTCCTTCCGCAAAGACCAAGCCAGGCTCAGAGTCTGAGGCGCTGGTGATCTTTGTAACTCGGGCATTGAGCTTGAGGTCGACGCCGTTCTTGCGGAGCTCCTCGTCAACCACTTCTCCAATCTCGGGGTCCACCACGGGAAAGACGTGCTGGTCGAATTCGAATATCGTCACCTCGATGCCTAGTCGTCGGAGGTTCTCTGCTGCTTCGAGTCCGATGAAGCCACCGCCGACTACAACAGCTCGACGGCAGTCCTTCTTGGAGATCAGGGCCTGGATCTCTTGGAGGTTGGGGATGGTCTGGAGCGTAAAGACGTGCTCAGAATCGGCCCCCTCAATCGGAGGAATAAAAGCTTCAGCCCCCAAGGCCAGTACCAACTTGTCATACGGGACAGAAGACTCTTCCCCGGATGAAAGATCACGGATAGTTGCCGTCTTGCCATCTCGTTGGATCGACTTAAGCTCAGTGTTGGTCCTGGCGTCAATGTTGAACCAAGTCTTGAGCTTGTCGACAGTCTGAACATGGAGCTTGCCCTCGCTCTCAACCACACCGCCGAGGGCGTAAGGAATACCGCAGTTGGCGTAGCTGACGTAGGGTCCTTTGTCGACGACGGTGATTGTGGCGTTCTCGTCGAGGCGGCGCAGACGAGTTGCGCAGGACATTCCGCCGGCCACGCCACCGACGATGAGAACTTGTTTGCTAGGCGACATTGAAGATGCTTGTCGTGAAAATATCTGACTGGATTGTATGTGTGCTGATGACTCTGGATGTAATCTCGTCCCGGCTGATGTACCCAACAGCGACTTATATATCAGCGACCTCGGGTTCGCGACAAGCGACGAGTGCGTCTTCCATATTCGAATGCTCATGATTATCGCTTGCTTGCTTGCTTACAAGGCCATGATTCGATTTTTCGGGATGCAAGTTTGAAAGCATCACGACAAGGCCGGCGAGATTATGAATGTGCCCTTGCCATGGTCGCCGAACCAACTCGGGGACCAAAAGGTGAAGACATCGCCGACTGAGAAATGGGGGTTTTATCAGGCCACCCACGCCACCGTATTCGTCTAGATTTCCAGCCACGAGCTGAGAGGTCCATTCTTTTTGAACGCATTTTGTAATGTGCGAATTGACGAGATTGTCCTAGAAAACGTGTTGCTTGTTTCCCTTTGTAGAAGCCTGATCCTCCACTGCCGTAAGAATCTGTCGACAAGTTGAACGAGAAACAGCATCAAACGTAAAACTTTCTCTGAGTTGAATAAGTATACTAATGTAAGGGGTACCTGGAGTATTTATATTTTTAATATTTCCCAAGACTCAAGATGAGATAAAATGGTCTCATACGAATCACAAAAAGAGAAGAATATATGACTTTTGCAATCGGGCTCCCTTCTTACCAATTCTTTTTGAGCCTGGCAGCGATGGGGCTCTGGACGCCAGAAGGATAAGGCTAGTAAAGTCAACGTCGGTCAGTGTGGAAGAAGTAATAAGGGGGGCGCAAACCGGCGCTACGAGAGGAAAGAGAAAGGAAACCCGAAGTCAGATCTGGATGCTATGAATGTAGTAATCGTGTTGAAATGAATACAGTGAGTGTTACGGGGTGCCCAGAAGGGGATGGCGAGAGGGAAAGGAAGATGTGGTGGAGGGAGAAGTTGAAAAGCCGAGAGAGAGAGAAGGGGTAGATCGAATACATAGGTAGATGAGGCGGAGTAACAGTGAATCACTGTCTCGAGAAGTATCACTCGCTTGACGGCATAAACGCAATCTTGAAAGCGAAAAGACTTGGTAACCAAGGAATGGATAACGACGGACCCTGCTTGAGTGCAAACATATTCTCTCCAGTCTCAAACTCCACACGTTGTTACACTCCCAACCCAGGCCTCCCCGATCTCGAATTCCATGCAAACTTCAGCCCCCAGAACTACATCAAGCCTCATCCATCTCTCCACCCAAGAAATCAAGTCAGTCATATCAGCGTCGGAGTAAAAGAGGATGAACATAATAACTCGATGCACGAGCCCTTCATGAGCGTAGCCAGAGAGAAGGATATTGCGCTTGGGTGTGCGCAAGACTACTGCTCCTCCTGAGCCATAGAATTCAACGTCATACGGCGTATGACCATGCTTCTGAAGAGAGTCATCTTGGCATCGAAACTATAAGTTTATGAAAGCCGGGAAGGAATAACGAGTGTGGTTTAGCTCAGCTGCTGAGAAGACCGTTGGTGGTGAGGGGGTATCAGGTTGCAAGGTGCACGGGCGAGATACTTGAAAGTAAATTAGAAGACTAGATTAATTACAGAGACTTGATGCGACTGAAGTGAGGCCAGTAGAGAAAAAAAGGCAAAAAAGTACGCGCTGGACGAATACCTTGAATTGACCTCCCGATCGCAGCCCCAACACACACGCTCATCCGTCGGCGGTTCTCTTCCCCGTGTTGGCCCCCGTCAGAACAAAGACTTTAACCGTTCGACCACCCTCAGTGTCCATCTTTACTTGAGGGGACGTTTTCCTGAGCTATAAGGGCATCAAGTCTTGCAATGGGTTGCCAGTGGTGAGCAGTGCTGGAGCTCGGTGACGGTTGGATGAACTCGCCGGAATGATGTTTAACTATTGGTGGGTCAAGACGGTTCTTTACCGTTAGGAAATATTAGTTCCACTTCTCTTCCCTACCTTTATAATAATAGAGAAACAGGGGATATAAGAGGATATGTTTACCACTTACACCACATGAAGTGGTTGAAGATGGCATTCACAACGACTTACACAGAGTGCATAACCAAAGTTATGAAATTCTAGTGTGGGCCATATTATGAGCGGTACGTACCTTATCTGCTATCGCGCCGGCTCCGGCCGAACAAACATCCGATCACTGACCAATCATGACGGACCGCGCCCGGAAATGTGGTCATGGGCTACGGGAAGGCGGGCAGCCTCGCTTCTCGCTCCAGCTTCTCCTCGCCGTCACAGCACGTTCCTAACAAAATTGCATTTGTCCAACTTTTCGACGCGAACTCGACTCGTCTTTCGGTATTGGGGATCCCCCCGACCTCAGGGACCATCAGTACCATTCTACGTCCTCCCACATCGTCGTAACTCGTCAAAACTCACCTCAACCCTCGTCGTTCCCTCCACCCACAACAAGTCCCCCTCGATCCCATCGACAATCCTGTCTTCGCCCACCATGGCGTCGCAGCAGGTCCTCTTCGCCGAGACCATAGCTGGCATGAAAAAGGCCTTTAAACGGAGAGCATATGGTGCGCAAACTCCCATGCGCCTGTCGCGTCTACGAGTCTCGCCTCGCAACTGACCACGCCCGCCTGACAGAGTCCGATTCCGATTCCGAGATCGAGAGCTACAGCAATCGCGGCCACAAGCTTCAGAAGCGAGCGCGGTTTGCCCATCAAGGGCAATTGGTCCCTACCAACGGCCCAAGCTCATATCGAGAGGTCCGTTGCCGTCGCGATTCGTTCCCCATCAAGTCTGACTGACCCGAACAGTACGTCGAGTATGCTGGCGTTCGACGACCCGTCATTCATCGCAACCCACCCTTGATCGATGAGGAAGGATACGAAGTAGAAAGCGACGAGGAGGATGAGGACCGCATTCAAGAAGCCGAGGCTGCTGCAGCAGAACTGAACCCCTACGCCAACATCCAAATAGAGAGTACGTCAGCAGTCGGACCAGTCAACAACAGAGCCAGAGCTAACAGGACCAGACATTCTCGCTCCTCTCACTGCATCGACCGATTTACCGACGCATCCAACCCTCTCGAAGCCCTTCACATCCAAGACCCTGACCAAGCTTGTCGACCAAAGTTGCGACATCATGCGCAAAGAGAACCGCTCCTTGTGGCAAGTTAGACACCTCCTGACCGCGTTGTGCGGCGACTATACTTGGGTGCCATGCTCCATGATGGTACGACCTTCGGATATCGAGCTTTACACAGACGACCACGTTGCGCGTCACCTATTAAGTCTCTCCAAAGCACAACCACAACTTACCAACGGTGGCGCCCAACAAGAAAATGGCCTGCCGGTCGCAGATCCTATACCAGGCATGGCCGGCGACGCACAGGGTTCCGACAAGGATGCAGCAGAAGATGCAGACATTACCATGACAGACGCCGAAACAGTGGGTGCCGATGACTCGCAGCTCGACAATGCCAAGGACGACAAAGGCGAGACAACAGAGACCACCGAAAAGGACAGAGTAGTACAAAGTTCCGAGGCGCAGAATGAGGGTCAGGAGTCAGTCGACAAGGCCAATGCATCGGGGCCATCGAAGAGCGGGCCAGAAAACGGCGTGGACCAGCATGTTAACAAGGGCAAAGAAGTCGGAGCAGGTCCAGCGCAGGCGGCTACAGCGGACGACACTCGTCGCCAAAACGAGCTGGCCGAGGCTATAGCACAAGATGTCACGATGACCTCTGGGGGGCATGACCCAACGTTTGTGCATCCCATGTTCATTGCTCCTTCAGGGGCAAAACCAGATCGCGACGTGGGGTTACCCGAACAAGAAGCCGAAGATATCCGAAGACTGCTCGCCCTATATGTTCAAAAGCAGGAGGAGGTTTGTCGGGGGGCAAGAAGACTGTTCTTGGGCCTCCTCAAAGCCGACCAGCTGCGCAAGAGTGTCCTTCACTGGTCCAAGGCGGAGGCTCATTCAGGGGCCAACCGGGACATGTCGGACGGCGAGGACTGGTACGACAAGGAAGAATGGGGCCTGACAGAAGATCTCAAGAAGGGCCAGGATGAAGAGGAAGAAGATACCCAGACAACGGGCAAGAAGACGAGGAACAGGAAGTGAAAGCTACCAGCCTCGTTCTTTGGTGATGCCTGTGGTACATATGACGGAGCACAGCTGTCGGTTCAGATGGGATGGATGATAATGATGGGTTGCAATGTTGAGACTTTTTATTTGGGCGTTTCCAGGGCGGCGTTTGGGAGCATACCGCACGGCAGGGCTTGAAGCCGCCAGATAGCGAGCGTATGGGCATGGTTCGGCAAATGTCGATAGAGATGTAAATGCATCAGTTTTTGGTTGCGAAAGAGAAATAGACGGGAGTTGAGATGCATACACGTTGGTTGCCAGCGTGAGCAACCAGGCTGAAGAGTAGGTGAGGAGCTGCGGGGGGGAATGGATGTTGGGTGGAGAGTGGATCTCGAGCTCCGGGTGGTGCCCCCCATAACGGATCCATAACGGGCCAACGTCATACGTGCCTAGGTAGTCACTGATCCATGCCCTTGGCTAGAACACCATACCCTAGCAGTACGTATCAACCAATTCTCAAGCTTGACTGGTGAATATTCACCTGCCTTGTCGACACTGAAACTAGAGTGCACGGGACAGGCTGCAAAGACGCGGGAAATGAGTCCAAGATTCAGAGCCAGACACCTACTCAACATGTGCCGGATGAAGCATCATTCCCCTGGATCATGACATCTGAATCTGTTCCAAATTCACAATAACCCATGTGTCGATCGGGGCGTGAACGAGTGAGGGCTTGATTAGCGAACCAAGGCAATCACCGTTGTCGTGTGAATCACTGAACATCAAGTGGACCAATGGTTTGCCTGAAGGATTCCACGAGTGAATAACATATACCAATTCACCTGTATGCTCCAATGAATGTGACAATTTCAGTAGTATAAATTTATCAGCTAGATATTAAACCAACCAGATCCATCTCTCATTGGACACCACCACTCGCCCTCATCCCAGCAAACCGTCTCCCATCGTCCAGCCAACTCCCACCATCTCATCCAGAATGAACACAACCATCGACGGCATCGGCTTTATCGGGGATTGTGTGAGGCTGATCAACGAGGCCATGCCGACCATGTACACCCTCCATGCCGACTACCCGATTGTCCAGGTGTATGCGAATGGCGGCATCATCCTCCTAGACGCCAATATTCCCAACGTCAACCTCTGGGCCTTCAGCTTGACGGGCTCCGACGTGGGTGTCAACATGAGCCTGCAGGGGGTCCAACGGACGCTCCGGGAACTGGCCGAGAGCGGAGCTCCCTGGGCCGACTTCCAGGCAGTCAGATACCAGTTTATCAGTACAGGTATGGTGACATTCATCTGGTCCCACCGGCTTGTTTCGGCCGTGATCAAGTGCTGACTGTTGTCTAGAATGCATCTCGACCGTTGTCGAGCCGGCCATGCCCGAGTTGACCACTCCCGAGCCGACCATTCCCAGCTTGATCAATTTCACCAACTGCATTTCGGCTGAGGACTGGCTCAAGCAACAAGCCCAGACGCAAAAGTAAAGGGTGTATAGAACGACGATGCAGGATAGACATAGACGTGGATGGGCATAGAGAGATAGACTATAGACGGCCTTGGTAATAATACTCTTTTGGTGTCTTGCAGCACTAACACGGGATTGGCCAATGACTTGGGGCACTCGCCAACTTGATCTATTGTGACCTAACCGTTGAACCCCTGGGTAATGTTGATCTCCAAGATTTGACTAGAAAAGGCAATTTCTATATCCGTAGGGCTGTCGGAGATGACCTAAAAATATCCCGAGGGACGTGCCGAGGTTGAGCTTGCTTTCTCTGAATGGGGCCATCTGTTGAACCTTCTTTACCCCAGAAACAGAAAGCTACAAGCTCGTGGTTTGAGAGCCATGTGTATTGGGGGTCAAAGATGGAATATATCTTGATGCCTAGATGGAGTGATCTAGTTACCAGACTGAACCACTGCAACACACGCGAAACAACAAGAAAAGCTGTCGAGAACAGGAAATCACAAAAGACCGAACTGCTGTAAAGAAGCTCCGGCAGATCTGCCCCCTGAAGGGTCTTGGCTCAGCACGCGACCCGACCTCCGTTTCCCCAGATTAAGTGCCAGGGGTCAGGGGTCGCTATTGGCTACAGCTCACATCCCCAAACCGCCATCATGGATCCTGAGATGCTTCTCCCCTTTCGCTGACCTCGCCGAGAAGAAACAAACATCCCATCTCACGATGCTCCCGGGGTAAATTGACCGGCAGCAGATGACGACTCCGCCGTCGCCATGCTCACCAGACCAGCCTCTCTTCTGCTGTTGGCCGCCGTAGCCGTCTCGGCCGGGTGTCCCAACTATGAGCAGTACGCCCGTCAAGGCCATGAGCCCTCGTCCGTGGGCCGCTTTCGCTTTCCCTTTCAGCGTCCGAGTCAGGAGTGTCGGACCTACTCCATCCCCGCGGTCGAGCACCTCATCTACGAGGAGATGACGGAGCTCATCACCGATCCGGATCTCTTCCACCTGTTCCAGAATACGTGGCCCAACACGGTCGACACGACGATTCGATGGCGGGGTGTCGCGGCTGATAACCCGGACGAGGAGGTTAGTTGTACGAGTCAATCTTGCTCGAATATACTAACACCATGGATAGCTGGCCTTCATCACGACCGGCGACATCAATGCCATGTGGCTCCGCGACAGCGCCAACCAGCTCCAGTCCTACAAGTCCATCCTCTCCCCCGCCAAGCCCCCCAAGGGCGAGAACGACGTCGCCTCCCTCTTCCGCGGCGCCATCAACCTCCAGGCCAGGTACATCCGCAGCGCGCCCTTCTGCAACGCCTTCCACCCTCCGCCCGAGGCCAAGCTCCGCCGCCGCGACACCGTCAACCCCAAGTACGACTCCGAGGTTGTGTTCGAGTGCAAGTATGAGCTCGACTCGCTTGCCGCCTTTCTCCAGATGTCGTGGGACTACTACGAAAAGACGGATGACGGTGCCTTCTTTGGAAGGTTTGGTTGGGTAGAGGCTGTCAAGAAGCTGCTCAAAGTTGCTGAGCACATGCAAGAGGGCACCTATGACAAGGACGGGAGGGTTCAGGAGTCAGTATACAAGTGGCTACGCAACTCGGACAGCGCCTCCGAGACCGTGTCCAACCACGGCCGCGGCGCGCCTGTCAAGGGCCACATCGGTCTCGTGCGCAGCTTCTTCCGGCCGTCAGACGACGCGTGCATCTATCAATACTTTATCCCCGCCAACATGATGTTTGCGCGGTACCTCGCGTCGTGCGCAAAGATCATGTCGCCCCTGGATCAGGAGGTGGCTCAGCAGATGGAGGAGCTTGCCGGGGGGATCGAGGCTGGCATCAACGAGTATGGCATTGTGAAGCACCCCGAGTTTGGCGAGATGTATGCCTATGAGGTGGACGGCTTTGGATCTTATAATCTCATGGTATGTCACACATACAATCCTAAACTGACAGAGGATATGCTAACTAGGACTTACTCAGGACGACGCGAACTTGCCCTCCCTACTGAGCATTCCGCATATTGGCTATAAGCCCGCCTCACCACACCTCTACAACAACACACGTGCCTTTGTCCTCAGCTCATCAAACCCATACTACGCAAGGGGTCCCATCCTCAACGCCACGGGTGGGCCGCATCTCGGCCCTGGCATGGCGTGGCCGATGGGTCTCATCGTCCAGCTCATGACGAGCGACGATGATGATGAGATTGTCAATGGTATCTGGCAGTTGATGAACTCGACGGCTGGGCTTGGCCTGATCCACGAGACGGTCAACAGCTATGATGAGAACCAGTGGACGAGATCATGGTGAGCTTGTTGAGATGCTATTGGTTACTGGTGAGCTAACGTGTATGGATAGGTTCTCGTGGGCGAATGGTCTCTTTGGACAGATGATCTTGGATCTCTGGAGGCGGAAACCGACCTTGGTAGCTAGGAATTATCAGGAGTTATAACCTGACATGGTTCATCCACCATTGTACGGCCGAATTAATGATTATTCCTAATGCAAGAGTGTCCTCACCTCTGGTTCTACTACTCAGCACAGTCCTGTCACATTCACATCACATCACATCACATCACATCCGCAAGAGTAACAAGACATTTCTTTCATTAGAAACCCTATCCGCATAAAACCTCTGCGTTGATCATGCCTGCAAACGAGCACCATCGGTGGGGGGTATAGGTCAACAGGCAGAGTGTCAGAAAACCGTCAACGCCGTCCTGGTGGGTTCTCCCGACAGAGCGCCGCCGCCTTTGCCATGCCATGCCATGAGCAGGCAAGTGGCGGTTCGGTTCGCCTCGAGAGCCAGCCACCTCATCAGAGTCCCCAAACTTTTGAGTTTCCCTTCCTGAGAAGAAATAGCAACCAAGTCTATCTGTACATAATGCGCCCCCTCAAATTGGGTAACACAAGGTCGTAAAGCATGTTTGTTGTTGCCTGATCGTTCATAAATTGCCTGGTCCAGGCATACGTCGTTCCAGTTGAGGGGGTTGCCCAGTCAGATAACCATGACAAAGGAAATGATAGAAGCCAGAGGCGTAGGTGAGTAGGTAGGTAGGTCCAGGCTTAAGCCTTGGTCTCCTCCTCCTTCTTGGCCTCACCGCCCTCGGAGCCGCCCTGGGCCTTGACGTACTCGTCGTAGACAGCAAGGGCCTCGTCGACCTTGGCCTTCAGCGAACCGTCATCCTCAATACTATCAACTCTGTTAGTAACGTGTGCAAAATCCCCAGGGAATAGTTTCACTTACAGGTTGACAAGCTCGGTGTTGTCCATCTCCAAGAGCATACCAGTGATCTTGCCGGCGAGTTCCGAGTTGATGGCCTGGATCTTGGGGAAGATCAGCTCACCCAGAATCTGCTTCTGCTGAGCAGGTTGAGCGCCCTGAAGCTGCTGCTGGAGCACGCTGGCGGGGTTGGCGCCCTCGGCACCACGGCCAGCCTGGGCCTGGGCCTGGGCCTGGGGACCGTTTCCGTTGCGGCCAGCGTTGGGTCCACCACGACCAGCACCCTGCTGGCGGTTGTTGGGAGGGAAGCCAGGCATGGCACCGCCCATGGGAGGAGCACCAGGCATGCCCTGAGGGCCACCACGGCCACCCTGAGGAGCACCGCGACCACCAGAGAGAGCGGCCTGCTGAGCCTGCTGCATGGCAGCCATGAACTGAGGAGTACCGGGCTGGCCGTACTGGGGAGGGAACTGGCCGGGCATGCCGTACATGTTGGGAGGAATCTGCTGGGGAACACCTCCGCGACCGCCCTGCTGAGGGTAGCCGGGGAACTGACCGGGACGGCCGCCCTGGACACCGGGCATTCCCATGCCGGGCTGGGGGAAGGGCATGCCGCGGCCACCCTGGGGGATGAATCCAGGCTGCTGGCCAGGAGCAAAGTAGACAGGGGGCTGCATGTACTGCTGGGGCATGCCGGCGGCGGCGGCGGCCTGCTGCATGCGAAGCTGGTTGCGAGCCTGGATACTAGCCTCAAGCTGGCTCTTGCGAACATCCTTGCGCTGGGCCAGAGCGACATAGAGGGGCTTGTTGCTGACCATACGCTGGTTCATCTCGGCGACAGCCTTGGTGGCATCGTCGGGGTTGCTGAAGCAGACGAAACCGAAGCCCTTACTCTTACCGAGCTTCTTGTCAGACTTCTTCTCGGTCTTCTTCTCGGCGCCCTCCTCGCCCTCCTCGGTCTCCTCCTTCTTGTTCTCCTTGTCCTTGTCCTCCTGCTCCTCCTCGTCGTTGGCAGGCTTCTCGTCCTCGTTCTCGACAAGAGTGTCGCGCATCACCTTGGCCGAGGTGATAGGGCCGAACTCGGAGAACATCTGGCGGAGCTTATCGTCGTCGACATCATCATCGAGGTTCTTGATGTACAGGTTGACGCCCTGGTACTTGTTGGCCTTCTCCAGGCGAGCAGCCTCATAAGACTTGCGCAGCTCCTCCTCGCGCTCGTGCTTCTTCTGGGCGCGGCCAACGTATAGGTCTTGGCCATGGAAGTCCTTGCCGTTGAGCTCATCAACAGCCTTGGCGGCGCTCTCGTGGGTGGTGAAGTTGACGAAGCCGAAACCGCGGCTCTTGCCCTCCTGGTCACGAGCTAGAGAAGAGGAAGTGACGTCGCCGTACTGCTCGAATAGTAGTCGGAAGTCATCCTCAGTGGCCTCCGGGCTGATGTTCTTGACGTAGACGTTGGTGAAGTTGGCCTTCATCTCCTCGAACTTGCTCTGGCGGTCCTTCTTGGGGATGTGGTGGCCGACATAGACCTTCTTCTCGTTGAGAAGCATACCATTGACGTGCTTGATAGCCTGAGAAGCAGCCTCGTCGGTCTCGTAGTGAACAAAACCGTAGCCCTTGGAGTTGCCGTTCTCGTCCTGGGCGACCTTGCAGCTCAGAATGTTGCCAAAGGCGGCAAAGGTGTCGTGAAGAGCCTTGTTGTCAATGGCGACGTCGAGGTTCTTGATGAAGACGTTACCCTGGCCAGTCTTGCGCAGAGCAGGGTCGCGCTGAGACCACATGATTCGGCAGGGTCGGCCCTTGATGAGGGTGTAGTTGAGCTCCTCGAGAGCCTTCTCGCCGTCGGCGGTCGAGTTGTAGTTGACGTAGGCATAGCCGAGAGAGCGGCGGGTGACGGCATCACGGCAGACACGGATGGAGGCGACGGCACCGATCTGGGAGAAGAGCTCGAAGAGCATGGCCTCGGTGACGGCGGGGTCGAGCTCGCCGACGTACAGAGAGGCCGAGTTCTGGGGGTGGGGAGCAGCCGAGCTGGGAGTAGGAGCGGCGCCATCGTCGGCGGCGCCAGCGACAGCAGTGTCAATGGCAGGAGCCTTGGCATCGCCGCCGCCGTTGAGGGAGGTGTTGCTGAGGTCGTTGGCAAGCTGATCAACAGCGCCGGGAGCAGCGTTGGAGGCCATTGTTGAAGTCGGGATCTGAGGTTTGGTATGAACCTGCAATGCGCAGCAGAGTCAGCGACGGGTGAAACGCCAGAGAGAGGAGCGAATGGAGTAGAGAGGGGGAAGCAAGGGGAAAAAATGAAGAAAAAGTTGACGAGCAGGAGGGGGAGGGGAATGAGGGTCCAAACGCACCTGTTTAAAGAGCCGACAGCGGGTCAGGTTCGCGTGGTACTCGACCTAAGCGAACAAAGAGACGGGGCAACGAACAAAGCGAAGCGACCGCGACAAATGTCTGAGGGTTTGAGCAGCAGGGAGAGGCCGACTCAAAGGGAAGATTTCGTCGTGGGAGAAAGAGTCGCTCGGGCGGTGTCGCGAGAGAGACAAAGAGAGAGAGAGAGAGTGAGAGATGAGGGGTGGGTTTGGTGGTGGGTTGTGTTTTTTGGGGGTTTTTTCAAGTTTTTTTTTGTGTTTTTTTTCCGGGTGGAAATGAAGTGAGCAGAAACAGAGAACTAGTACGAAGACCGTACCTCTGGACTGACTCGACTTTATGGGTTTTGGGGGGTTGAATTTGATAAGGTTGGTGTTGCGGTTGAGGAGGGAAGAGGGAGAAATTTCGTCGGTGGTGATGGATATTTTTTTGCTCGTACCTACCGCCGCGCCGCACTGCGAAAAAACCTAAGGCTAAGGTAAGGTAATACGTACTAATTTGATTTGGCCTTGCGGTGCGCTACGGTGCACTGCGGTTGGAGGAAGGAGGGGTGGAGGGGGAGGATTGGTGGAGTGAACCTGCCACCCAACGCCGCCTGTCTATCTACTCTGGGTGCCAACCTTCCAGACTCACACCTGCCAGAAGGGTGGTAGCGGTATTTACCCGCTGATCCTGATAAACGGCGTGGTAGTGAGGCGGGCCATCACTAACACTTTTCGCCTAGTGGGGGCGTGATTCGGCGTTAGGTGGTGGGGGCACGTGCCCTACTCGCACCATCTCGCCAGTGGCCAAGGTACATGCGGCGCCTCCGGTGGGAAAGGGCAGACCGACGTTGAAATTTTCTGTCAAGCACACCTCTCAGCGACCACGCCATGCTGCATTGAAGCTAATAAACGGGCCCATGTTGTTTTGTGTCGGTTCGCCTCGACTCAAACAGCCAGGACAGTGCAAGGAAAACAAGGGACGGCGGAAACGTTGGGTTTGCGATTGCGACGCTCGTCTTTGCAGTGGCACCGTGTCTCATCAAAGGGGAGGGAATGGGACTCTTGGCTGATCTGTCTGTCTGTCTCGTCTCTGCTGGGGCCCTGAAAGAAAAAGCAACGTCGCATGTGAAGAAGGCACTTAAAAGAGTGCCATGGGTGTTTGGTATCTTCACCGCTATGTCCACCGCCAAAGATACCTACCTGTGCTTCAGTCGGAGAATTCAAGCTCCCCAACAACTGTGCTCGACTGTTCGGGATGACGATCCTCTGCTACAGTGTTGAATGGCACCCGCCCAGGCCAATCATGGCTTTTCTCGCGGTTTCGCGCATTAACTAGGGGATAGTCAAGGAGTTATCGGCAGTTCATGAGTCGCATGACAAAGGACATGGGCTTTCTAATCCTCCACCTCAAGCAGAGTATCAGTATCCGTATCCGTACTCTGCATTATTGCTGGATAAGCAGTCGAATAGCTACATTCCAGTTGACCGTATAGCCAAACCTTGGATGAGATTAACATCGTAAATGCCCATCACTAAATAAACGCGAGACCGTTGACCGTTTTGTAAACTTGGACGGATATCGGTGAATTGGTTACAATGTGCTGAACAGACGTTGGGCGACATTGACCAATGGGCAAGCCTTATTACACTCCCTCCCTCAACCACCTGTCAGAGCATAGCATGGAACCAAAGATGGCAAGTAAATTCTACTTGAAGAACATCGCTTTTGCTAAATCAGCACTTAAAATCATCATGGTTGGCGCAACCAGGTGGTCCGTTTCCTGGCCTGTCCCGTCCGCATTTGCGTTTTGCGCAGCTGCTCATGTTGCGTGCAGGGTCCAGGTCCAGGCTGCTCTGCTTATCTTATCAGGGAGCTAGCCCCCAGGATGGTGACCTCACCTCTCCAATTCCCCACTGCCATCTCCAAACGCCGAAGACGGCACACACCTGTCGCTGACTGAGCCTAGAAGCTGAATCTTCTAGAAGGAGCATCACGATCGATACGCCCGACGACAACGGTTGACCATGTTTCGCTCGCATGACTGACTTTGATACCTCTACAACCGAAACTCAACATCGCCTCGCCCCCTCCTCTTGCCGTGCCGCTCGCCGCAGCCATGTTTTCCACGTTCACGGGCAGTTCGAGACGCCCTCGAAACGTCAACCTCAGCGGTTCCGTCGGCAATCCCTTCGCCAACACTTCGTGGAGTCCATCTACCGTCTCCAACGCCAACAAGACAGTCTCGAATGCACAGGCCGAGCGCGAGAAACGACAAGCCGAGCGTCAAAAGGTCAAATCGGCCGTGAAGATCCAGCGGGTCTGGAGGGGTCACAGAACAAGGGCAGCGTTGCGTGAATCTCAGCGAGCTGCATTTGATAAACTCTACGCCTCAGATGCTGCTGGTAGCCCCGAGGACAGACTTCCCCGGGCTTTTCCTCTACTCCTCCTCGTTTTCTCGCCCCGACGAGATGACGACATTCGACGAGCAATCCGTTATGCACGTGATAGCGAATCTGTCCATCTTGAAGCGATTGTCCCATCCAGAACCCATCCAGCGCGCCTGGAACGACTTGTTCGACTTCTTGTTGAGGCGCTAGATAAGTCCGTCTCGGCAGGGTATGTGCACAACAGCTGGGTCTTGGCATCATGTGAAAGCTATCTAACCACGTTGTATAGACAGTTATCTGAAGATGCACAGCTTCTTAGCAAGCTCGCTATACGAATAATAGCCAGTTCCCCGAACCTGGTTCTTCCCTCGGTCGACAGATACTACACAGTGATTGCGAAATTATGTCAGGCCCAACAGTTGCCTGACCAGTGGCCAGATATTGTGCTACAAGCTCTATCTGCGCCGCTAGGGGTTGATTCTGAAAGTGGTATGTTGCACCAGGTTCTGGTTGAAGCAATGTAATACTAACATGTTTGGAGGAGCTTCGAAAGTCTACCATGCATACGCCTTTTCTTTCCTCACGAGGAGCAACCTGTACTTTTTCGAGACCAACATTGCTGTCTTGTCCAAGAATATCTCTCTCCCCGATTTATCAAGAGCGATAATAGAAGGACAGCCTTCTGTGTCTAACGCCCAAAACTCAGAGGATGCTCTCCTCTGGCAGTTGGCTCACTTCATCGACTTGGGCCGATCCAGCGCCAATAGCACCACGAGCTCTGCAATTCTAGAAACTTTTTACACTCAGCTGGCTGCTCTTTCTTCCGCCATCAGCGTTCGGTTGTCAACAAAGTCACCAAATGAAGGGTTGAGTGACGAAGACGCCGCGGAAGAGCATCTCGTGCTGGATCCGTATATCGCGACCAAGTTGACGTCCTTGGTGGAGAGCAATGGCATCTCACAGACACTCCGCGACTTTGCTGTCAACCTGGCGGGATCTTCACATCACGAGTTTCAGGGTGTAAGCCTCTTGGCAGGTTACATATTGACCTTGCTTCAATGCTTTCCGGCCAGCAGCGACGACATTCGAATGCGCCTGTTTCTCGAAGAGATCCCTACTCCCTCGGGCGATATCCCAACAGTCAAGTTTCTGTGGGGTATCATGAGGAAGACTTCAGTGTTCAATAAACTAATGACAGGATCAGAACAGCCTATCGACGTACTACGCAGGTATTTGGGTGTGACGCCGAGTACATCAGGTGCCTCGAGCAGTTCGACCGAGGAGCAGGATTGGCGGATTATTCTTTTGTTCCTTGAGCTGTATATCTTTATCCTGCGGCTAAGCGACGATGAAGACTTCTTTAGTGGTATTTATCCACAGTTTCTGCAGAGCAACTCATCGACATCTCGCATTCGGTCCTGCAGCTTGTCATTGGACGACGTCAAGCTGCTTACCATGTTCCTCAAAAACGCTGCCTTCACCCTTCACTACAAGGCCCAGGAACTCTCCAAGTCTCGAGAAGCACTCGAAGCAGCTGCCAAGTCTCGTGTGAACTCGTACTTGGGCGCCTCGATTTCTCCGCCGGTGCAAGATGCCGCTGCGCTTTCTTCACTAAAAGGCCCGGCAAGGTTGGGTTTGGACAGTCTACGAAGCATCGTCACGGTAGCGATGAAGATGCTTTACGAGAGAGACTCCAGAAAGCAGTTCCTGCCAACGAACCATTGGCTCATGACCGACAAGCTTGACAAAGAAGACTTTATCAGTGCCGTAATTGCAGAAGAGAAACGACAGAATGAGGAAGACTCTGGAGACAGCGAGGATGAGGAAGAGGAGGATCCCCTCAGAGTCTTCTCGACATTCGGCGGTCAGAGTCTTTCACGGCGTGTAAGACTCGAACAACTGAAAGCCCAGCAAACCCGGGCGATGAGGGAGCGGCGATTGGCAGAGATGGGACCTAAGCTGGAGATTCTCAAACACATGCCGTTCGCAGTGCCCTTTGAAACCCGAGTCATGATATTCCGTCAGTTCATTCAGCTCGATCGAGGCCATCGGGATGGCAATATGCCTCGTCACTTCAACCCGTTCAACAAGCATCACGCCCAAATCCGCCGAAAGAGACTCTTTGAAGATGCGTACAAGCAGTTCTATGAGCTTGGCGAGGGTTTTAAAGACCCAATACAGATTACCTTTGTCGACCAGTTCGGTACCGCCGAGGCAGGCATAGACGGAGGAGGCGTCACCAAGGAGTTTCTCATCAGCGTCACATCGGAGGCTTTTGGCAACCACGAAGGAGCCGGCATGTTTGCCTCGAACGAGAAGGGGCTATTATTCCCTGACCCTACCGCCATGGATGTTCTCCGGGAGTCGTTGCGGGAGAGCGGACTATCCGAGCAGGATCCCGAGTTCAGGGAGTTCGTGACAAGTCAACTGAGGCGGTTTGAGTTTCTGGGTAGAATCGTGGGCAAGTGCATGTACGAGGGTATTCTGGTCGACCTGGCCTTTGCTGGCTTCTTTCTTCTCAAATGGGCATCGACTGGTCCCAACGACGAGAACAACTACAAGGGCAGTGTAAACGACCTTCGGGACATGGACGAGGATCTATACAACGGAATGTTGCATCTGAAGAACTACTCAGGAGACATCTCGGAGCTGGGGATCGACTTTACCATCGAAGACCAGGTCTCTCAACCAGGCCAACCGGTCAAGACTATCACCAAGAAGCTGATTGCCAACGGTGATCAGGTACATGTCACCAACGACAACCGACTACTGTACATTTCGTACGTTGCTCGACATCGTCTGGTGGTGCAACCCTCTCTGCAGACAGCAGCTTTCCTCCGCGGGCTTCGGGGCATCATCCGCCCCTCGTGGCTGTCCATGTTCAACCAATCCGAGTTGCAGCGCCTCGTCGGCGGTGACTCGTCCGAGATTGATATCGATGATCTCCGCCGCAACACTGTCTACAGCGGCCTGTACGAGATCGGCGATGACGGTCAGGAGCACGACACGATCAAGCTGTTCTGGAAGGTGATGCGCGGGTTCACAGATTCACAGCGTCGCAGCGTGCTCAAGTACGTCAGCTCAACACCGCGAGCGCCGCTGTTGGGCTTCTCGCAGCTGAATCCCAAGTTCAGCATCCGCGACGGCGGGACGGATGAGGAGAGACTTCCGAGCACGAGCACGTGTGTCAACCTCCTGAAGCTGCCGAGATACAAGACCGAGGCGGTGCTTCGGGAGAAGCTACTCTATGCTGTCACGTCAGGGGCTGGTTTTGATCTCAGTTAGGTATTATGGTGCGATTCTTTTGGGGGGTACAGGTAGTTTAAGGAGTGGCAGAATGATTTGCATTAGCGACTGGAATGTACATGGATGGGAGTGAATGAATGAATTCAGGACCGAGCATCATAGAATACATAGGAATGGAAGTGATTTCCGCAATTGTCTGTTGATGACTTGACTTGTCACTGCATGGATGGCTTCTGAACCAGAGTAAAGAGGTTGACCAGTTGTCTCTGAAGATGTGGACGAGTTCACATTGCCGACAAGTTCATGCTGACAAGTTCATGTCGCTGATGCACACCATGATAGATGACTGCTTAACTAAAATGTATTCATAGACTAGGACTATAGATATCCATGTACATGCATGCAAACACCAAGGAGAATGAGTACCTACCTACTCCAGTAGTGCAACCAAACGCCTATTCCAGTGTGAATATGAAACTGTTTCGTTTTCAACCGACCTCGCTTGAACAGCAGTAACCAAATGACCTTGTCCTGCCTGACCGGTGGTGACCTTATCCTGATTGCAATAAACCAATTCGCCAACCAATGTTGTTGTACTCCTATATCCATCCATCCACATAATGCACCTCACAAGGTATTTACCACGACTGTATCAGGCCTTTCTTCAATCATGTACTTCTTGCCAGGAACGCTGCCAAAGAGCGTCTCCATGACCTTGCCCTTCTGCTGCTTCCGAACCTCGCCCAAGTACGCACTCACGTCGCTCAAGCCGCGGATCTGGTCCTCGAGCGTGAGGGTGGTCGAGTTGATGCCACGGACGAGAGGAGACACGAGCTTGCTGCGGAGGGTCTCGAGGGAGGCCTTGAGGGTCAGGAGTTTGCCGTTGTGCTCAACGAGGATACCCTTGTTGCGGACCGTCTTCTCGCGGACATTGCGCAACAGCTGACGGTTCTGTTCAAACTTGCGGAGCTCGGCGGCGCGGGTGCCGAGAAGGCGTGTCCAGAGGCTGGAGAGCATGTCGGCATGGAGCTCCTCCTGGGCTGACGACTCGCGTACAACAGTGCGGGCGAGGTTGAGGAAGTGAAAATCGACGGCCTCGAATAGGGCAAAGAGGGTCACGCTATGTTGCAGTTCGGCTTGGATCGAGTCCTCTAGGACGGCGATGAACTCGGTGAAGAGGAGCTGCACCATGCGCTGCTCTCGCTGCGGGTTGGAGAGGCCGAAGATGTGGGTAGTGAGGCGGCCGAGTGGCGTTGGTGAGCCGGCATCGTCTTCGAGGACGTGGGCATGGGAGAGAATGTTGTGGATGTTGTCGTAGGCGGAGGAGAGAGTTGAAGGGGAGGGAGACGAGTTGAGGCGGTTAAGATGCATCTTTGCCCAGTCCATAACGTTGAGGATGCTAACAAGGGGTGAGATTGTGGTGTTGAGGGCTTGTACATGTTTGCAACAACTTACCCATCGATATCACCATCGACCCTAGCGAAAAACTTGGTCATTTCAATGGCCAGCGTCTTCATGGTCTCACTGAGAGCATCCAAGTCCGACACAATGCTGGCGGCATCGCGCATGTCGCTCGTGCGCACGCTCTCGCCAAGATCCCAGACAGCAACACTCGTGGCTTGTAGATCATGAACTTGAGACACGGCGTGCTCTGAGTAGTAGATGAGAGGCTCAAAGGAGCGGGCGAGCCCTGCAACTTTGACGAGATCGCCCACGGGCCGCGGCGAGGCAGGCTGGAGCAGAGACTTGAAGAGGGAGAGAGAGAAGAAGGCAATGAGGACAGTGGTGAAGGTGGTGGACCATGTCCGTGTCAAGGTCTTGTAGCGATCACGGATGAAGTTGATGGCAGCCTCGATAGGCTCAGTGCGGTGTTGTACTTCAGCGCGGACGGCGAAGCGAATGTCTATTCCATGTCAGAGAAGTGTGGTGAGAGCTGAGGCTGCCACGCCCACTCACAATTATCCGGCGGTGAGCGTTGTAGAGCCAGCTCCCTTGCGGGAGTTGCCCTATCTTCGACCTTGACCTGAATCGTCCTGTCCTCATGCCTCTCAGGACTTGGACTCCGACCCTTGTCCGGGCTCTGACTTCCCTTGGGCAACTTTGTCCTGATGGCCCTCTCCAGGACCATCTCATCCTCACTATCATCATCAAACTCTGGAGAACTTTCTCTCAGAGTGCTTAGACCGCGAGGTTGCATGCCGGCGGCGAGGAAGTCATGAGGCCCCCTCCAGAAGCCGCTACTCCGGTCTCCGTTGCCGAGTCTCCGCCACGCTGGAGGTGAGTATCCACCGGCGGACGCGACCTCCGAATCCTCGAGGTCCTCTTCCGTCGCCGCCTCGCTGCGGAGGACTGAGTGGCGGGGCGACATTGTGCTTGCTGGGAGATCGAAGTCCCGTAGTGATGCGTCGAGATTTTCTAGGTGATCCGTCATGGCTGCTGCGCTTGGGCGAGTCGTCGTCGCGGGGGCGGCGTGACTCACGGCGACGGTGGTGCTCTATGTCCTGGATCTGTTTCTGCCGTTGCTTCTCCAGCAGGAGGTTCTGCTCCTGTTGCAGCTGGAGCTGGAGCTGCTGCTGAAGCTGGTGACGGCGTTGAGCGAGGACTATATCCTGACCAGAGATGACAAGCTGCTGCTGGTCCTCGAGCACAAGCTGGCTCCTTGCAAAGGGGGGTTCCGGTAGAGGCTTCTCGCCTCGGGCTGTCTGTAGAGAATTGCTCGGAGGCTCCGCAAACAGAGGCTGAACAAGCGACGACAACGACGGCAAGGGTATGCCAAGGCTGGGGAAGCGAAAGGCGACGAGGCGGGGGATGTAGATGACGGCACAGATGAGGAGCAGAAAGACGGTGATGAAGTATGTGCTGGGGGCGATGGTGATGCTGACGAGCGAGACGTTGTTGTTTACCGTCAGGAATGGAGTCATGGAGAAGATGGGAGGATGGATGGATTGATTTGATTGTGTGCTTAGGAAGTGATGTGATGCTCCTCTTTCTCAGGCAAGATCAACGTTTTTTGATCAAGTAGACTCGACTCGACTCTTGTGCTTTTTGGGATGGATTGATTGATTGATTTGGGGTAATAGTTGAACAGGTACGGAGTAGAGAACAAATAGAGGCTTAGAAAGAAGGTTGGCAACTATGCAACGCAAGGTTGGATGGATGATGGGACGGAATGGATTGGATGGAGGTCTGTTGCTGGGCGGGCGGGCAGGGCTTGCATAGACATGTAAGATGACAGTGCGATGCGAAGCCCGCTCGAGTGCCTGCCTAGGTAGGTCGGGGAAGTAGGTCAAGTAAGGTAGGTACTGTAGATGCAAGGTAGAGAGGTCCCGTCAACTTGACCGGCAGCTCAAGATGGGAAAAGAGAGGGAGGGGAAGGTCGAGAAAGGAAAGAGGAGGGAAGAAGATGAAACATACTAAAACAAATGCTCACTCATCCATTCTCATTCATCGCCCGGCTTTTCTCAACAGCCGATAAACCTCCTTCCCTCCCCTCCCTCCTTTCCTCAGCAACAACAGCACGGCACGCACGCACTTGCCCACCGAAATCAAAGAGGTTGGGGCCCTTGCTACAACTGCGTCACAGCCAATCATGCCCCGCCAACCGTGCAGAACGAGACCGTTTCAGTGACCCCGCGCTAAACCCATTTAGGAGGGGACCACTTTACGCGACACGTCTTTCCGGTGGGAGTGGCCTGACGCGCAAGGCATCTCTGGGTCACATGAGCCTCCATTTGTTTACAGTTCGTTGTCATGGAAGATGAGGGGTGTACCGGTAAGGCTTGTGGATTCTAGCCAATCGGGCTTCAACGGGACCGAGTGACTTCTGCCTAGGGCATAATTATCAGAGCGAATAAGTACCGGCACGGCGTGAGGATCAATGATGATATAATCACGTGACCTCTCTCAAAGAGCCATATGACTATGATACCAAAAACGAATCTATTGCTTGATTCCATGCGTACGATATTCTCTTATGGAAATGGAGAAAACCCATTGATTAAGGTCCAGAGTCGCAATTTCCGTCAAAATGAAAGTCATTGCGAAAAGGGACATCCTGGCGCATAAAATGGGCTTTGCCGCTGTCTCGCACCAAAACCCGGTTATTGAGATGTCAACTGAAAGCTCATTTGAGAGATCAAGAATGACGGGTTGACTGTGCCCGCACATAGCTGGCCACCTATGCCTCATGGGGCGAGACCGAAGCCGGCGTGGGCGTGATACATCAGAGTCAACGTCATTTTGACAGAGACGAGCTATGCTCTGATAGTTTGTTGGAGGAACAGAACACACCAACCACTTGCCGAATTCTGACGCTGACTTCTGGCACCTTTCTGCAAGATTCACAGGAGGGATCTCACGCACTTCTTGATGAACTCAATGCCATAGAAAATAATAAGGACAACTGATCAATTGATGGCAGCGAAGACCACGCCGAGGAATGGGCCCAAAAGCTTGCCTCTGCCTCGATATGGCTGAAAAAGATGATGAGGGTGAGAAACAGCTCTTCAGCTGCTGGCCCTTATCTACGTAAAAAGAAGAAATTGCCCAATGGCCCCAAATGGCCTAGCACGCTTTCCCCCCCAGCTCAATAGGTAGGCATCTATGCAGAAACAGATGTCGACTTTCATTTTTGACGGACATTGCGACTCTGGACCATAATCAGCTTGGCCAGCATCTTGTATTAAAACCCCGTTGCGTGAATCTGGCTGTTGCACACCCCCTTCGCGGCGGGATCAATTTTGAGTCAGATTTTCAGGTATCATCTTTCATCGCTTTGCCCCTCACAGAGCAACTCGGCAATGTATGAAGGAATCGTGGCAAGAAGGAGGAGACTTGTTATTATGTGCAAATGTGCTCGTATGATAATTCGCCTCAATTCGCCAGCTGGGAGTGGGCGTCTACTAGGCACTTGACCCGAAAGCCCAAAATGGTCATGAAGAATACCGCGGTAGACGCGCGAAGATTCCGCGAAAAGGATGCGCTTTTATACATATTTTTAGGCAACACACCCGCGAAACCGTGTCTCTCTTTTGTTGTTTTGTTATTCTCTCCTCGTGCTCTTTGATACGCTGGCGTCGCCTCCAAAGCGGTGGCGGGATTGGTTGTCTGTTCCCCCCCCTCCGTGAAAAGATGTGGGGCATTACCGGACACCCGAGCCGGCTCGCCCCGTCCGTCCCAGCATTTCATTCATCAGATAATAACGATTGTGCTGTAGAAACTTATAATATCGTGATTTCTTTCTGTGGTCGTGTTGACCTGATGCTTTGGCTTTGCTTTGATACATTGAATCGCTACATGATTAATATTCATTTTGCGCTCGGCTTTTCAAACAGCCAATGTGACTCCCACCTCCTTCATCCAAGACATACACCCCCCCCCCCAATGCATATACAAAAAACGAACAAGCAACATGATATCAAGTCGTCCGTCTAAAATAGGCAAACAACACCCCCAACTCCGTGTAATGCCAGCATCACATCACCTCACATCGCATCAACCTCGACGTTTGGATTCTTCTCTTCAATGTCCAGCTCGCAGCACAGCCGCCCCAGGAACTCGACGCTCCTCATCGACGCCTTCAACCGCATGCCCCAGCCGATGCACTCTATCACGGGCTGCGCGCACTGCGTGAACAGCTCAATCACCGTCTCCGCCGCCATCGGTTTGCTGTCGTTGAGCGCGCTCTGCAGGTTCAGCCCGTCCTCCACCTCCACCACCGACGGTCGCTCCGTCCCTGACCACGGCAGCGGGAACTCCTCGCACAGCATCTTGACCGCCAGCGACTCGGCCAGGCTCGCGTCGAACTCGTCCGAGCCCGTGAGGTTCTTCCACGACTGAGCAAAGCACACGGGGATGCTGTTGCTCCAGAGTCGGGGCCCGTTGGCCCGGTTGTGTACGTTGTACATGGCCGTCCCCTCCTCTATCAGGCCCCACCACACCACCAGCTCCGTGCCCGTGTCATCGTCACCAAAGAACAAGACTCCGTAGATGGGATTTTGAGTCGGCTTTTCTGCTAGCTCTCCGGACACGACGTATCGTTGGGACCCTGTATACGCCGCTCGTTGCTTGAGCTCACGGTCCTTGAGCATCAGGTTGACCTTGAACGGGAAGCTCCCTCTGAGGCGAAGCTCTGGCTCTGCTGACTCTGACTCGAGCAGAATCGTCTCCATCTTGAACTCGGGCTTGTACTCTATGGAATGTATTACTGCCGAACAAGTCAGTCTCGCCATCATTAAACCGGGGAATGCATCTGGGACAGCTGCTGCCTACAATCTCCTGTATCCAGATACCCCGACTTTTTACGGTCATGCTCTATCACCATGATGACGCTCATGGGGTCTCTCCGATATACGTTCTCAGCGTACGGGCTCTCACGCAGCACAATGGCCGGCCGCGACAGCGTATCGGGCGATAAGCTGCAGTCGAGGACGGCCAGCCACCGCTCACCGACGTCTCTGAGCTCCTTCTTGTTCCAGTTCCATCGCATCACCTTGCACGGGCACTTCCAGATGCGCAGCACGAGCCCTTGATCCGTCAGTCTTATTCCAAAGCGCTCCGAGTCCTCCTGTCCTGCGTACGTGCGGAGGTTGAAGTTGGCCGGGCTATCTGCCAAAAAGTGCATCCGGTGCAGCGTCTCCTCGGGCTTCTGCGACAGGGGCCACCTCCACACCAGGATGGACTGGTCGCCCGACTTCTTGAGCACCTCTTCCTGCAGCCGGAGAAAAGCCTTGTTGCCTTCTCCATACAGAATCGGCATGTTTATGCCAAAGATCCCCATCAGTGAATACGCCATGTCCTCGGGTCTGGTCGTCTCCCTATGCGTCATCCAGCCCATCCTTGTGGCCACGTTTTCGCGCTGCAGCAGTGTCGTTATTTTGCGATCCTTCTTTGGGTCCGGCTGTAATAGAAATGACTCCTCGATCCCTGTCATCTCGCTGATTGTCGCGGCCAGCGAATGTCGCTCGCCAAGAGGTGACCAGTTTTGGTCGACAAACTCAACCTCGTCTGGGGCCAGCAGCTCCTGGAGTGTCCAGCCACGGGTGAACCATCGGCTCTGTTTGAGGGCCGCGACCGCCCCCGCGGGTTGAATAGAAGCATCTGAGAGGTAGGCGAAGCACACTGAAGACTCCTTGTACCAGCGAAACATGGAGTTGATGGCCTCTGAGAGTTCAGCGCTGCTGGACTTGTCGATACAGCATGTGTCGATCCAGATGTGGTCATAGCCGCGGCCGAGAGCCTTCTCGCAGGCCTGAGAGATCTTGCGGTAACCTTCGCCATTCTTCTGGCGAATCTCGTTCATGCGCGCCGGGCTCTGGATGTCGTCGAATAGTACCTCGTCGCTACCCCAGGTATGCGACAGGATGGCGTACTTTTCAGGGCCGGCGCCAAACGTCTCAAGCTGCAAGGTCCTGGTGTTGAGGAGTCTCATGCTGGCGACTCGAAGAGGACAGATTGATCAATCGCATGAGGTCCAGGAGATGCAGTTGTCGTCGTGAGGGTGCGCTTCCATGGTCTCCGTTTCAGCCTCGCGGTGGTCCAGGCGAGGCGAGGTCAAAGCCGCAAGCGAGTCAGGCTGGCCGCAATAGGCCTTGAGCCTAGGAGACGGGGACGGGGACCAATGAGACGCCTCAGATGCCCTGTGGCAAAACCCTGCCCGCAGCAATGTGGCCTCTACTGTGCAGTGCAGCGCCGTGCAGTACAGGTCACTCACTAGGTATCTCCATTCATTCACAAATCCATACATCCGTCCATGAACCCCATCGCATGTCATAAGCGTCGTCGAAATAAGGTAGACGTGCGTCCGAGAAACGAGGCACGTGATGCAACCTGAGACAGGCGAATCCAGCGCCATGCAGTCGTAGCTCTTGATGCCATCTCACTCATCCCTCACTATCAAGCCGCCACGGCATAAACTTGAAACAACCAACGCGCCCTGGTCCCCGCCATGTTGCACCTGCATACATATGGATGTATACATATACAGGACTAGTAGCCAAAGTCATAGTCATAGTCATAGCCATAGTCGTAATACCTAGCAGTACCTAGTCGTCTGTCCATCCATGCTAAAAACTCCATAAGTTGAATTCTAGTGAGTGACCGCGCTGCCCAATGAAGCTCATCCACTCAACCACCAACCAGCCCAACATCAGTCCCTTTCACCCTCAACCCCAAAAAGAATCCTACTCCAAGTCAAAGCCTATTTCTGTGCAGCTCGCACGATGCTGAAAAGAGATCCACAGCTGCACAACACGACACCCGTCCTACCATGCATGTGCATCATCCAGTCTATCCCCCACCTGTTGCCACAACCTGAGAACTCCGCTGGCTCATGGCCTATTGAAACAGGCCCTCTAATCGATCCTAGCATTTGATAGACTTTTCGCTGCAGGATTATTGAGAATATTGACCTGCTTCACGCCCTTGTACTTGCCCTGCTTACGGAGCCGCTTCCTCGCCACCATGACGGGCACCGAGCTCTTGGTCACTAGGTAGTTGGAAAATGATCCCAGAATGACACTACCCATTGTTAGTTATGCGCATATCTTGTCAGTATGAGAGCCACTTACCCCTTGAGCGCACTTCTTCCTCGGCTTCCTATCACGACCAATGTCGGGCTGACAACGTCGATCACCTCGGTAATCAGATGCTTTGGGTTCTTGCAATGCAGCACCTCCACGATGACCCGCACCTGGAGGCTCGTCTTTCGTAGCAATTTAACGACTCTGTCCGAGATATCCTTGACTGCTCGGCGCCGTTCTTCCTCTGCCCTGCTGCGCTCTCCTCGGCTCGATGGCGCAGGGGATGTGTTGGGCGTGTTGTTCTTCGAGTCTCGAATCGATGCTCGCATAAATTCCGGCACTGCTGTCATTGCCGGGGCTGGGGTCTTGCTGTTGGCGACGGTGTTGATAGCGGCCGCCTGCTCCTTCATGGCCTTTGGATCATCCGGTACTTGGTTTGCATCACCAATACCCTGCTCCTCATCAACACAGTAGATGGCCATGAGCGTGTCGCCATCTCGCAGCACCGTGCCGATTGCCCACTCGAGCGCATGTGTGGATTCATCGCTCATATCCGTAGCCACCAGGTACTTTCTGAGCCGATGATGCTCGTCCTCCGCTTGCTGAACAATCTTGTTGTACTCTCCACGGTAAATCATGCGAATTGCACGGTGAGACTCCGGTGTCGAGATTATAGTAGACATAGATACAGTGAGGTTCTGGGCCGTTTTGATGTCGTCTCTGTCAGCCTCCTCATCAGAGTCAATAATGGAAGCGGCCGTTGATGCTGTTCCCGTATTGTAGCTCGTGTTAGGGTGTACGGAGGCCCTGCTGTGCTTCACGTTGTCGCCAAACGGGTTGGTGACCTTGATCTCTGGCTCCGACAGTAGGGAGCGATACGTGTATGCTGGCTGCCCTGAAGCAACCTTGGTTCCTAGTTATGATGTCAGCGCCGATCCTAGCCGAGAGTGATGTTGTAGACGTACTCTCTTCATCAGCAGCAGCAAGAAGGCTCTGGGATTTTCGACCATCACCAGTGGAACCCTCACTGGTCTCGCCCTTAGCATCGGGGTTGAGTGTCCGAGGGGCCTTCTTACGACCTCGGTCCTCGTCGTCAGAGGAAAACGTGTCGTCGTCTTCACTGGATTCCAGGTGTTCACCATCAGGACCCAAGTAATCCTTGACCAATCTGCCACCCTGGCTGTCATCTTGTTGACGCAACGGGAGAGTAGACAGAGTGCCTCCCGAACTCGCCAGGTTTGCATCGGTTAACCGGCGATAGGCGTTGTTGAGATTAAAGATCTGACCATCATCAAGCATAGCTGTGCCGGGAGCAAGCACTGTCCCGGGCGACCTCGACCTTGAACCCAAGCGGTTGTGAGGAGACTTGGATTTCTGGCCGCCAATGGGGCCTCCGAGGGAGCGCCTCTGTTCACGATCGACTCCACGGAGCGTGTCCCCGAGAGAAGTCCCTTGGGTGTTTCTCTTGGGAAGCGCCTGGCCCGTGTTGCGTGTAATGATGTCGGAAAATTGGTATCCAGAGACAGGATCATTACGCCCTCCAGCTGCTCGAGGCCCAAACTCGACGGGATTCGATGCGGCATCACTGAAGCTGCGAGTGTGTCCAATAGTGCTGGGTGCGAGGCTGGCAGGTTTAGAAACAGGAGAACTTGGAGTTGTGCTGGTACCAGGGAGCTTTGATGGGCCAGATGGAGGAGTGTCCAGATCCAACATGCTTCTAATCTTGGGTGGGGGAGGGGACGTGGTGTCAAGCATACTTCGCACGACTTGGCGAGGAGAGCTCGGAGCAGGCTGGTCATCGATATCCAGCATGCTTCGAACGGGCGATCGCGGGGTAGCATAAGGAGAAGCAGATCGCATTCGGTCGTGGGAAGTCTGAGATGGTTGCGGATTTCCGAGCAGCGCAAGAACCTCCTGCCGTTCCATGTCGAGCATAGCTTCTATGCTCATGGGTTGTTGGTTCCGCGACATGATGGCGGTTGGTCGGTAGTACCGCAGTTGGGTTGAAACGGGTCTGGTAGATGGTTGGAGATGAGGGTAGATGCGCAAGCGAGAAGAGGCCGAATCGCAGAATCGATTGACGACAGAAACCAGACGTGTAGCAACAATAAGAGGCTACGGAAGCTGTACCGAAAAGATTTGGGAATGCGCACACACCGCGACAGTTTAGCGGGGGAATTTGTACAAGGAACGCTGGGGTGTCGATGTAGGCCAAGAGAGCATTGCGCGATGGCTGAGAGAGATGGACGATTCGCGTGGTCTGGCGCCTTTCAAAACATGTTGCAGCAGCTCAACAGCGTTGGCAATTCTCGGTCAAAGTAGATATTGGGCCGCGGTGAAAGATGTTGTCGGGTTTCGGGGGCGGTACGTCAGAGCGACTCGGTGAAGTAGCCCGGTTGGTGGAGGTGGGAGGTAGGGTTTCCCTTTCTCAGATTCAGCAAGGTCGCGGGGGGGGTCGAGCGATGGGGGGAGAAAAAAAGCCAGAGATGGAAGAGAAAGGGCTGGGTTGACGTGGCGAGAAGATCGTGTGACTGACTGACTGACTTGCTTGTTCGGGTGACAGAAGAAGAATAAGAAGAGGAGAGAGTTGGCGTGGAGGGATCCAGGTTCCGGGGAAAGAATGCAGAGACGAGACGCACCCGACTGCGTAAGTTGGACGGGACGTGGAGTCGAGAACGGTTTGAGGCAAGAGCGAAAGGCTGCCCTGCCTGCCTCTGCCCGGTGTGGGTGGCCGCCCAAACCGCCCAAAACCGCCCACACGCACAGGGAAGGAACCTACCTAGTGTGGGAGGTGACACTGGCGCTGGACTGACCGAGTTACTGCAAGCGGAGAACGGAGCGGAGTGCAGTCCATGGCAGTGGGGAAGGAGGGGCATGATGGGAACTCGCATCGAGCCTGAGCCAGGCGTCTTCCTTCCTTGACTCTTCTTCTTTGCTGGCTTCCAGGAGCTGGGATTGCTCTTTACGGTAATGATGCGCGTAAGCATCGGTTAAGGTGTTTTGGAGTGGCACACCGTCATTACTTTACGGAGTGAGTTTAATTCTAGGGAGATGCGAACCGAGATTATAGACACCCAAAAGTGCTTCTCAGAAACCCAACTTGATATCAGCTTTGGTAGGTACAATTCTATTATTTTCTTTTCCTTGTCAGCCCGAGTGCAAAAAAAGTCTTTTCATCATCTGTTGGTGGCCTCCGACTCCGTCTTCAGCCCTGGCCCGAGCTCATCGAGTGATTGTGTCGTCATGTGAAAGCATCGCCTGCGCCGCCTGTCAATTGTCGGTTTCGTCATTGGACAATGGCTTCTCGTCTGTCTCTGCCCCGACACCTTCGGTAGTGTTGATCTAGGGCTTTTTAGCATTATCGCTTTTTTCACCATGGATAGATCAAGGTCATTCATTCATTCACTCATATCCTGGTCTGCTGAATCTCGGCAAACAAGGCTCTTCAACTCCATCCTGGAACACGTTTAAACAAGATTTGTTTGACATGCCCGAAACCTCCCGGCCAGGATCTAATTCCGAAACCCTTTTACACAGGGCTCACCCCATTGCTGAAACATAGATCAGATCAGAACATCTTGTTTAATTCTGACCGTCACGGGACCTGCACGGCTCTCCACATCATAGCTCCCAAAAGAAAACGCGTCTCGCTCGTGAGTCAGCCATTATCGTCGTCGTCTGCCCCTCCGCAGTCGCAACCGTAACCGCAACCTCGGAAGCGTTTAATGCTCCCCCCCGATGTCCTCCGATCGGATTCCCGCCAGCATAGCCGTGCCAAGTGCATGAACGCATCCTTTCGGCTCTTTGCATGCAACAGTGCTGTGTTCCGGCCCGGATGAGGGTTTCTCCAAGGTAAAGGTCGGTTGGACGTGCTATGACTATCCCTCTTCCATGATACATAGCATCAAGTGGTGTAAGTGAATAGGCGCCTCGCATAAGCCCCTCCTCTCACATGGGTCTGGCCAGCGCAGAAAGATGAGTCTTTGCGTCAAAGGCTGGATATGTTACATATTTGTTGGCACATCTACTGTACAACCTAAACAGGGCGGTTACTCCAAAACCTGTGCCCGCTCTACATTTTCTTCTTCGTCTTGAGTTTGTTGGACCCAATGTTGGCTCGGGCTGCCGTGCCCAGCTTGTGCACCTGCTTCCGCTTCTCCCACACGCTCGACCGTCCCTCCACGACGGCGATGATCTCCTCCGCTATCCGGTGGGGGAACTGCTTGCGTCCGCTGCCCTTGGAGGGCTTCTTGTTGATCACGTCCAGGATCCAGTTGAAGGCGACACGTCGTCGTTGTCGCACGCCAAGGGGCACTGGAAGCTCCAGAGCTCGGCCACCGCCGCCGGCACCCGCCACGTTGCGGATCTTGAGGAGCGGTGCCACCGAGTCGATGGCCACAGTAATGTACAGGATCGGGTTGAGGGGGAGGTGTTCAGCCGGAGGGGTTCCGGGTAGGAGGGGATATTTCGGGCTGTAGATCGGAGGTGGTGCGGTTCGGAGGTTGTTCATGACTGTGGCCATGTTCTGGTTTGCTTGTTAGCCGTGTCGCCGACCAAGCCCTTTCATGTGTGTAAGCCTACCCGCTGTGCAACGCTCAGCTTGCCATCCCGCATCAGCAGGCGGGTGATCTGCTCAAGCACAGGATGGTATCGCTTTTTCAAGTTGAAGCCCTGTGGCCACGGCCGCTGGGGCATACCAAACTTGTGTCCAGGATTCTCAACCTCGACGTTGTCGGCTTGCACCAATTCGGCATTCTCAGCTGCAGCAACAAGCGCTTCCGCCTTCTCGGCTGAGGGGATGGTGCCCTCCCGGTAGAGAATATCCTCTTGGGCCGGGGTCAATCCGCCCTCAACTGAGCTCGATACCGTACGGCCGCCGTAGAATAGCTGTTCGAGAGTCGCATCGTCCAAGACTTCCTCAGAGCTAGTCAAACCAGAAGCCTGCAATGTCCCGCCATCAGTTGCCAAGACTGGTACATCGTCTCAATTCAATTCCTACCTCGGCGTCTTCCTTCCCTGTCGAGGCCTCGGAGGCACTAACATCCTTCGAAACAGGCTCGGATTGGGACTCGTCGGGCTTCGGGGCGTTGTCAATCGCTTTCGGGGGCTTGTCGTTCCCCTCGTTCGAGTACCACCGGTTCCGGGGAAGAGTGTTGACGAACGGCCCAGGCCGGGGGGCAGCAGGTCTCGATCGAATTGCGAGAGCTCTGCATGCGCCCCAAACCCTTGATCTTGGAGACATGGCTGAGCTCCGCGTCGCTAGCAACGTTCGTGGAGCAAGGTACTTATACAGCCTCGTGGCTCTTGTGATCAATGGGCAAATTCGCGATGCAAAATTCCCCGTCAATCGAGTTGTGCGGAAAATCAATAATCCGCGAGCTGTCGTTGGTAGCTGACTAACTCCCCTAGACCACCACTCCCCAAGCATTGACGGCAAGGAGGATGAAAGCTTGGATATTTACGGGATTTACGAGGAAAGACTGGGGCAATACGATAAATAGTCGGATATAGTATATATCTTTGGATAGTTAAGCTCTTGGCTAGAGAAACAACCTATGCGAACCTTGTGCCATATCCCTCCCACCTTTATTTTATCTCCCACCTGTCGTCCACCACACCCGTAGCATTGGGATCCAGCAAAGCCTATACGGTGTCTAGAAATGCTAGAGTTTCACATGTTTTTCACATTTGCCTAGTCTCATATGTAATATTAGAGGTTTCCTCAGCGCCGCCAAGACTCACTTATCTTCTGTACACACCTGTCTCACTGCCACTCTGCCGCACCATGCCCCTACTGCATCGACGTGTCAGAATCAGTGCTTTTTCTTCAGATGATCGCCGTCAACTACCGAATCGCCGTAACCGGAGACCATGAGGGTTGGGGGTGTCGTCACCTAATCGCTTCAACTGCAGCTTCATGTGATCAACTGTGCTCACTTCCACCCCAACCGACCGTGGCTGCGCCGAGGGTGGGGGTTCAACGACGTCCTGATAGTAACCATACACTCCTCTTGAGTTACCTACCCACGTCCTTGTCATTGCGCTGACAATGGAGGCTGACGGTGATAGGAGGATGATGGAGGCGTTTCCCCGCTCATCAAGAGTTGCGTCGATTCGACTTCTCACACCACTGATGCAACCTTGCGTCCAGCTCAACACCAAACAATCCCTGTTTCCATGTCTGTCTGTCACCATGCTTCCTCAAACAATTCAAGCCACAGTTCAAACTCCTGGAATCGCACAGTCGATTCTGCCCAACTCCTCGGAAACCTGCGTTCAGCAGACCTAGAATTTTGAACCCTAAGCAACTAACCCTCCTGAGTAAAAGAAAACCGAAGGCCACCGACAAAATCCAACACGCCCATATCACACCAAGTGCTGCAAGAAATGCCGTGGCATTGATGTATACCAGGCCGTACTCGAGCAGCATCCATAAAATACAACTCGCAGCCGCCGTGGAGATCCAACCCCCGAGATCTGCCGGCTGCGTAGTGCCCATTCCTTTTCGTGATGCTCAGTTCCAGTTCCAAACTCCTGTTACATACCTCGCCAGAGCAACAAACACGATTCAGCAAGAGAATATCGCGAAATCCAGACCCAAGCACAAAAGATAACTCCCCCAGTCGTGAATAGAGAAGAGCCCAACCATCCTGGTTTACAGGTTGGATTGCTGCACAGTCGGTTGAGCTTGTGAGCAGTGCCCTCATCATGTATCTACCAACTCCAGGATTGAGTGGGAGAATTGGTATTCGGTCCAGTCAACCACTTGACAGCACACTCGGCGGCATCCTCTCTTGCGTTGTTGAGGTTCTTGCCATCATACCAATACCGAGCGTTGAGTGTCTTGCCGTGAACTGTGACCCTACTCGACCACGCAGTGCGACCACCTTGAGATTCAAGTCAGCTACCCTTGGTCGGGAAAATTCAATTGCTGGGAACCTACCTCGACGATCTGACACAATCTGGAAAACGGGGGGGCGCAACTGGGCATCACGACAGAAATCTAGAAGAGGTTAGTTCAAAAGCCCGTGAATTGAAGGTTGAGGGCAAGACATACGGTCGAGCTGGTCCTGCCAGGGGCCAGTGGGGTTGATGGATTGAACTTCCATTGTTGGCGGAGAAAGAATAGCAAGGTAGGCAAGAGAGACGAGGCCGGAACCTTGGTTATTATATCAAGGCCTATGAAAGGTGGGAATTCGGATGTGTTGATGCTGAGGGAGATGGCAAGAAGCTAGCAGTAGAAATAGCAGATCCTCGGTGCCGAGTGCTGGAGGATATAATCGAAGCTGATGATCAAGTTTGAAGATTATACTGGGTGCGGGTGGTGGGTTATATATCCAGCCAAGTTGAAATTGGTTGCAGCAACGTGTTTGGGAGACGCCGGGGTGGGGTCCTGGGGATATGACAACGACGATAGAAATCCTGGTAGAGGCGGCCAAGATTTGGCAGCCAACTGGGCGTGGTATATCCGAGGAAGCCTCAAAGGTAAGACGAAGGCAAGCAAATAAGGCGGGCCCAGGATGTCGGGCGGATGATGTGGCAGAAGAGGATTAGATGCCGTCAAACGGGGAGGGGGCGAAGCGGTGATGTGGACTTGACGCAGACACGGAGATGTTTGTGTGAAGTTGCAGGACGGCTAGATGTTTGAAGCGTCTAGCGGCAGACTGCATCCAGAGAACAGGAAACCCAATCAATCTGAGAAGTTCACGGGAAGAGGATAGGAGAGAAAGGGAAGAGAGAAGGGAGGACGAGGTGAAATAGGACGAGGAAATAGGAGAATGTGAGCCACAACTAAGTGAGCCCAAGCCTCGACGGAGGCGTGGGAGGGATTGACAAGCGAATCCTCACAGAAGGAACGAAGTTTCTGCTGGCAAGCAAACTACGGGACAAGCCTACGTCGGTATCGGTACGACCTGCGGCCCTGCAACTTGGTAAACGGGGAGGGGGGCTCCAACTCAACATTGCTTTTTCTGCCCCTTGAGGAGAGAGAGTGGGATCTGGCGCATCGGGTTAAGCTCACCAGCAGGGAAGCAAATCGACTCGGGAGTGACAGACAAGAGAAGGGCGGGTGTGCGCCGAGTTGCTTGGACCTCAGCGTGGGCCGTGCCGGGGCCGGTCAGTCCCTGGCAAGGCGGCAGCGGGTACGGGGACGGGGACGGAGACGGGAGCGGGTGAGGAGAGGCGATGTGCTGTTTGTGTTTGCGCAAGGATTCGGCCACGGTCATCATGATGAGGCTCGACACGACAAGGACAGGCGAGGGTTTGTGAATCTGCGATTGAGTCCAGGACAGGCAGCAAAGAGGGCCACGGTGTGCAGGTGCAGCAGCAGCAGCAGCAGCAATGCAGAAGGAAAACCATCCATGGGGGGGCGTGTACTTCAAGCCATCCCCAAGGGCGTCTGTGGGCGTTGCTCGTGGCCGTGGAGCACTGCCAAGTACAAGCGTGCAAGGGGACGGTTGATGGATGGAACCCAGATCACGAGGGCGCATGCGGCAACAGACCTACTAGAGGTTTGATTTGGAAAAGGCTGGACGACTCTGGCACGCTGGTGCAGCTCCGTCAGATGCGAAAAAGCAATGCCGGGGAGATGGTGCTCGATGGTGGATGCCCAGGCCAGGCCAGGTTTGGGGGCTATTACCTACCAGCACATGAGGAGTGGCAGTAGGTAATGAAATTGAGGAGAAAAGAGAGAAAAAAGAGAAAAAAACAAAGTGAGGCTGACCACAAAAGAATGAATGAGAAGCAAAAAGGAGCATGGGCACGAGGAATGAGGACGACATGGGAGATGAACGGCTCGTAATGTCCAAGAGAGGCGCCCCTCGGCTGCGACTCGAGGTGAAAAGAGAAGACAACTGACTATCTCCCAGTCCATTGTAGCGGGTTCTGGGCAATGATGTGCAGGATGATGAGGTGTCGTGCTTCAGACGATGCGATGTCGTACACGAACATCGACTGCAGACGTCTGCAGGCACAGGATCAGGATCAGGATCAGGCACGGCTGAGGGAGAAATGAGGTTATCCGTGAGGCGTAGCGCAGCAGCAGCCCTGGATTTCAGGTCGAGATTACCATGGCCACGTCAAGCGAGCAGCTGAGGCGATGCCAGCTCAGGGCAGGACAGGGCAGGCATTGACACCCATGGAGCCCTGACCAGGGAGGACTCGGTCCCGTCCAGTTAGCACATGGCCGATTAGCCCAAAAAGCCATGATAGAAACCCTCTTGCCCTCAAACATGAACAAATGGGAACAAGGGGGAAATCGCTTGAAGATGTGGAGAGACAGAGAGCAGCGCAGCGCAGAGCAGACCGACAAGGAGGCGAGAACTTGCAAGGGGCTCCCTGTCCTCGAGACACGATTGGGCCCTTCGTCTTTCTTTTCTTCTTCTGCTCTCTCCTCGATGTTGTCTCCTCCGCTGCGCATTTCTGGGATTGGGGGATCGCAAAATTTGGTGTCGTTTTTCTTTTTGATGTGGAGTCGACAAGATCATCTCGACTAGGATTTGGCGACGAATCCTAGAAGACCATCCACTCACGAATGCCGGGAAGGAGCCCGGATCTGTGCGTGTGGGGGAGAGGGGAGAGCTCAGCGTGCACCGACCACCTGCTATCATGGGTATGTACCTGGGAAGTGCCTGCCCGCCCTATTAACCCTTGGTACTTACCCTGGGCTATGGAAGCCTTTCAGGCGCTAAGGCAGGCCTGACGATGGCCGGCCTCTTCTACTGATCAACTAACCTCCGCCAGCTCCATGCTGTCGGCTTCAGACAAAGCAATGGACACCTCGAATCTTCCCCAAGACTGGTAATAAGGTGGCGTCCCTAGGTGCGTCGCTACTGCTACTGCTCCTACCTAGGCCCGGGCCTTAAGCGTTCTGTCGATACCAAGATCCTGCGCTGCAGCCAACATCGGACCCAGGGATGGGACGGATGCTGGGGTTTGGGGGACCAGGGGTGCTGAGCTCGGGAGTCCCAACCAACTGAATGTCGACCTCTCCAGTATCAAAAATGGGTGTAGATGGGGGAGCGGACCCAGCCAGGCCTCGGTATGATGGAGAGCTATGCGCGGTAGTTCAGGTGAGCTAGCCAGCCCTCACTGTCATATACCCAGAGTTGCTGACTTGTGTTAAGCGCGCTTTGCGACTGATAATACGACCCTAACAGAATGATACCCTACCTAGGCAGTACCGTACCCATATCGCCGATTACTCCATGGTCCGCCTTACACGGAGCGTGCTTTCACCAGGTGGTTGCCGGATAGAGTGGATCTAGACCTCAACTTGGGGACATGTTGAACAGGGCTGGCTGGCCTGAATCTGCATCGAATCTGCTGGCGTCTGTCATGTACGGAGGCCTTGCCGCGGCAATCCGTTAGGCTGGAGTGGACCCAATACACCGCATGCCCCGGCTCGTGGTCGCTATTATCGCCGATGCTGGGCCTCGTTGCTTTTTCCCGGCCGGCGTCGATTTTTTTTTCTCCTCCCCTTCTGTCCCTCGCCCTCCTCTTGTTCGCTCTCCCGGCTGGTTGCTCAGGGCTGCCGGCCTAGCTAGCCGATCAATGACCAAGATCCCGGCTCGACACGCATGTCCAGTTTGACTAGGAGCGTCACAGGCGCCTGATCCGCCACTGTCAGAGCAAGCAACGTTGATCCTGCTTGCATCCAAATCTGACATGACATAGTATTTGCATCCAATATCCCAGTGTGTCGGGAGATGCCAGAGAGACCCGCAGCACCAAGGCACCGCCCAAGTCAATAACTGCCGAACCCACTACTTCCGCCTGCTCGGGATTCCTGGGCCTCTTCCAGGTTTGGGGTCGAAGACAGGTCGGGCCCCTGCATGTGGCAGCCTGCTAGTCCTGTGCGTGCGGGTTGAGAAGTCGAGGCTTGCTTGGTCGAAGGATGTCAGACGAATATATTGACTACAGATGCGGGCGTCTGTTGCACGCCGAGGTAAAGACTCCTTGGCTGAGCCATACATCCAGTCTCGGTTTGCTCGGCACATGGCAGCATCATTCGGTTCCCACGAGCAAACTGGCAAGCATCGTCGTCTTCGGCATCGAGCGGGCGTGCGTGGATGCACCTGTTCCAGACTGAAAAGTTCACGCCATCCTTGGTCGCCTTGGATATGCAAGACGACGAGATGTTACTATACATACCACGATAGCCTTCTTTCCTCATCCTGTTGTCTCTCGGACGTGAAAACAAGGCCAAAACGTTTCTGGAAGCCGACAGATTGGTTATCAATCAAAAGGACGAGCCGAACCGATTCAGGGTTACATTTACATGACCCCATGCCCGCTTGGGCTTAGAATCAAACTCCAAGGCGAGCCATCGTCAGCCTTGGGCCCTGACCGGTCCGTCAACTCCCACCTTGACGAGACGACGTGGGAGGCAGACGGGCCAAGGAGCTTCGTCATATTTCACCGTGGACGTCTCAGCGCAGCTTGGATCAGGGCATTCCGATCCACCGTGGACGCGCGCCAGATCAGCCATGCAGGACAAGGGATGCTTGATGGAAACCCCAAGCATCGCTGTCCATGCCCTGGCCAAACAGCAACTCCTTGGGACGTGCTGCTCCCGCAGAAGGGGTCGAGATGATGAGACCAACTTTCCCAATCTGACCGCTGGAGATTGGCCGCACCTATCACGGGCTTTCTTTTTCTGGAACTCAACTTATAGCCCCCAAGACATTTCATCCGCCACTTAACCGTTTGCTCAGCTGGCCTCGTGGACCTCCGAGACAGGCCCAGCCTTTTTTCACCGGTCTGGAGAATGGCGTAGATCCCCACGTCAGGCCTTGCATCGTGACCCTCCGAATCTTCGCCCTCCTTGCGTGCCCTGCGCCTCGCCTTTTTCGACCACGACACGAGGGTTGCCAAAGAGGTGTGACATGGCAGACCGTTGAGCGGCTAGTTTCCCCTGCGGTCGCCCGTCCTCGTCCACCTAGTGTTTGTAACAGCCGCTTTCTAGACCGAGCGAGTCTGAGGTTTGCTGCAGCCGTTTGGTTGGGTTGGCAAAGCTGACACCTATCTCTGACAACTGTACGGATACTGTATCCGTATCGCTTCCAACTCCTTGCTTCAGACACAAGCGCACACACACACACGCCCACCCACCCACTCGCGGGAGAAGCAAGGTGCAAGTCTACTACGTACGCCTTCCGTGCCCAGATGGCGGTACCGGAGGGAAGCCCTCGGTCATGACGGCATGCGGGATTTCAAATTGATGAGCAAATCAGTTTGTGATGGAGCCGAGACACGCCGGCAAGGTCTGCTGCTTTGCAACCCTCCGACACGGCGCTTGCAACGTTGACGCGCGGGAGCGTCCGGATTAACAAACAACCCCCCAAGTCGGGTCCAACCAAAACGGTTCCGATGTTTCATTGAATCGCTCGGCAAAGATCCATAGATGGATGGATGGATGCCAGAATAGCAAATTTTTTCTCTGCCGAAGCAGCAGCAGGAACGCAAGCTATCACGCAGCACAGCACATCACATCACATCACACACAGCAGCACAGCCCATCCGGCGGTGAATAATGCCATCTTGAGTCCTCCGCTGCATGGAGTCGATGCCGGGTAACACCGGTGCCGGCGTCCGTGACCCTTTTCTCTCTAACTCGATCGCGGGCAATACATCCATAGCATTGCCGCCGCAGCAGCAAAAGGAATTGTTGTCAAGGGGCGGTCAACTAATATAGATGCGAAAGTGAGGCTTATGCGATCCTGGAGACGCAGCAAGGAAGAGACGACCTCTTGACGCGGCCGGCGATGCAACTAGAACGTCCGAGTCCCGCAATTTCGATCCTCAATGCCAGATCTCACGGTTTTAGGTACAGGTTCATCCCAGTTGCAGGCTTTAGCATATGCCGATAGCCTTTTCTTCCGAGGACTTTTCTTCTTTTTTTTCTTTTTCAAAAAATAAACATTGTGTAGCCTCAGTCCACGGTGTATTTTTTTTTTCTTCCTGGGGCGCCTCGACGTCTGCACGCGGATACATACGCGGAGATAGACGCAGGATGCAGGTGAGCAATACTTGACCATAGCTCAGATGCGGGTTTCAACATGCTTCATGTTTGTGCATTCTACAGGTCATTAATTATGTTACTGATCAGTTCAATAGCACTACGATATTGTGACATATCCAGGTTGATCAGAAATCGGAATTCGGATGTTTGTTCCGGCAGCCTTTTGCCCACCCCAACATCGGTTGTCTTTGTTGGTGTTGACTGCGAGTCTCAACATCCGAAACACAACAAGCCCATCTCTTCTCTCCGCGAGATCGGCTGCCTAGTGGGATGAACCAATATCCTAGTCCGACTGACAGCACCTCACGATGATGGTTCCATGAGTTCCGGGAGTCGCCCCATTGCTCGGCCCGACAACTAAACCCTGTTGAGAACCTGGATGCCACTCAAGAGTCTTCGATACTACGTCCGACATCTGGTATCGTGATGTCTGTTCCACATGACATTGGACGACTGCTGCTAGACAGGCAGACGAATGCCTTGTTTGGCTCTCTTTGAATCCGAAGCCGATCCGAAGAGAAATTCCCAAGCATCGTGTCTTACTTAGTAGCTGTTTCAAGGGTGTAAAGAAAACAGCAGACTAGAGATCAACATTGTAGATGTCATGTTCGCCAAGAACAATCTCCCCGACAATACGTCACAGCAGCTCAACACCACAACGGCCATCCCATGTCTTGGGTAGGAACTATGCCGATCTCCCCACACGACTCTCCACAACTCCGGGTTTCTGGACGACTTTGGCCAACGTTAATTGAAAAGTTAACCTAGCGTGAAGGAACCGGCTGCTCAGGTGCCCGTCTATCGCCGTAGTATCGCCGGACACGCCATGGAAAGTTGGGGACAGCATCTCGAGACTGGGGAACGATGTTACCCTAATGAGCTTCCCCTCATCAAGCTCTCGTGTTCTCGCTTCGGCGAGTGCGTGGGTCGCGATGGATGAAATAGTATATAGTCAATGGCTCCTCTATGAGGACCATTGTCTGTCTCATCGCTTCAATGGCACATTGAACGAGACATCCAACAATGAAACCTACACTCCTCTTGGCTGCTGGCTCCTTGGCTTGGGCAAAGCCGTCCGGCTACAAGATCGACTACAACCGCGCACCCCCAAACTTGTCGACGCTCGCCAACTACAGTCTGTTTGAGACATGGCGTCCTCGAGCGCATGTGCTCCCTCCCTTCGGACAGATCGGAGACCCTTGCATGCACTACACCGACCCAAAGACGGGACTGTTCCACGTTGGCTGGCTTCACCTTGGTGCCGCGGGGGCCACGACAGATGATCTGGTGACGTATCATGATCTCAACCCGGATGGGGCTCCCTTCATTCGTGCGGGCGGCACGAATGACCCCATTGCCGTCTTTGACGGGTCGGTTATCCCCAGCGGCATTGACGGTAAACCAACGCTTCTTTACACGTCGGTCTCGTACCTACCTATCCAGTGGACCATCAACTACACGCGGGGCAGCGAGACACAGTCACTTGCCGTCTCCAAGGACGGTGGCCGGAATTTCACAAAGCTGCAGCAAGGCCCGGTGATCCCATCACCCCCCTTTGCTCTCAACGTAACGGGCTTCCGAGATCCCTTCGTTTTCCAGAACTCTCGCCTCGACTCGCTCCTGGACAGCGAGCCTGGAACGTGGTACAACGTCATCTCTGGCGGTGTGCACGGAAAGGGGCCCAGTGTATTCCTGTACCGCCAGCATGACCCGGAGTTTCAGTACTGGGAGTACCTGGGCCAGTGGTGGCATGAGAAGGCCAATTCCACCTGGGGTGAGGGACTCTGGGCTGGACGATACGGTTTCAACTTCGAGGTCGCCAACGTATTCAGTCTGGATGAGGAAGGATACAACTCCAAGGGTGAGGTCTTTGCTACCCTTGGCGCTGAGTGGTCTCTCGAACCCATCGTGCCTGAGGTTTCGGACTTTCGCGAGATGCTCTGGGCAGCAGGCAACGTCTCACTTGAGGACGGCGATGTCAAGTTTTCTCCTACAATGGTAGGAAAGCTAGACTGGGGACATTCTGCCTATGCCGCTGCTGGCAAGGTTCTGCCTTCATCTTCAAAAGCTTCATCCAAGAGTGGTGCACCTGATAGGTTCATCAGCTACCTGTGGTTGACCGGGGACTACTACGGTACACTCAAGCAGTTTCCAACCCGGCAGCAGAATTGGACCGGCTCACTTCTTCTGCCAAGGGAACTGAGTGTTGGGAAAGTCAGCAACGTGGTCGATAACGAGCTCGCACGGGAGAAGGGTTCATGGCGCGTGGCTAAGAACGAGTCGGGGGTTGTGGAACTTGATACGCTGAAGCAGGTCATTGCTCGTGAAGCACTGTCCAAACTTACCAAGAAGGAATCCTTTACTGAGAAAGGCCGAACTATCAACAAGCCTGGATCAACGGCCTTTGGGAGACATCCCAAGTCCAAGTTTTACGTTCTCAAGACCTCCATCTCGTTCCCAAGCTCGGCTCGTAACTCCGACCTCAAGGCAGGCCTCCAGATCTTGGCCTCGGAGCACGAGTCCACCACCATCTACTACCAGTTCTCAAACGAGACCGTCATCATCGACCGGAGCAAGACAAGCGCCGCAGCGGGTACCACTAGCGACATTGACTCGCGAAACGAAGCGGGACGGCTGCGACTGTTTGACGTTGTTGAAAAAGACGAGGAGCGGATAGAGACTCTAGACCTTACCATTGTGGTGGATAATTCCATTGTCGAGGTCCACGCGAATGACAGGTTTTCGTTGAGCACCTGGGCTCGGTACGTTTGACGAAATGTTTGGTGGAAGCTATACTGACTTTGATAGTTCCTGGTACGCTGATTCGACAGAAATCCGTTTCTTCCATGATGGAGAGGGCGAAGTTACGTTTGGCGATGTGTCTATCCATGAAGGGCTCTTTGATGCTTGGCCTGAGAGGAAGCGGTAGGTCATGATGGGGTAAATACGGCCTATATAATGACACAGGAACCACGAGTTACCATACACGTTGCTTGGGAACTTGAGGTACATAAAAAGTAAATCTCTAGGATTCTATATATTCAGATCCAGTACATCGCTACAAGCTCTAGGCTTTCGTTCTCTTCACCATGTCATAACCCGTCAAGCAGAAAACTCCTTATTACGCCGACGCACATACAAACTCAACCCCAGACATCCTCGAGCCACTTGCTGCCCTTCTTGGCCGACTCTGCCCAGCTCCGGGCCTCGGCGTCAGTCCAGCTGTTCTGCTGCTTCATCGACTCCTCAACCACGTTGCCCACCTCACGCGCCATCGACGCCCTGCCGCAGATGTACATGTTGGCGCCGCCCTGGAGCAGCTCGCACACGTCCTTCTTCATCTCACTGACCTTGTCCTGCACGTATGCCTTGGGGTGGCTGTCGGACCGCGAGAAGGCAGGGACGATCTCCAGGAGGCCGTCTAGCTCCTTGGCTGCTGAGGCGAGTTCTTCACGGTAGAGGTAGTCCTGGTCTGGGGAGCGACAGCCGAAGAAGAGGATCATGCGGCCGATAGGCTTCCCGACGGCCTTGAGACGGGCGCGCTCGAGGATGAAGCCACGGAAGGGAGCCATACCGGTGCCGGCGCCGATCATGACGAGGGGAGTCGTGCCGAGGGTGGGGAGCTTGAAGTTTGACCGGCGGATGCAGGCAAAGACCTTGTGACCCTCGAGGGCATCGCCAGGACCTGAGAGGGCGTAGGTGGGAGCATCGGGGCTAACCTCTGGCTGAGAGGCGTCGCCGCTGAGGGAGTTTCCGAGGGCGTAGAGGTAGTTTGTGGTGACACCGCGGATGGCCTTGGTTGGGTCGGCTTGCAGGGGAGAGTTGTCGACGCCGACGGTGATGGCGATCTTGCGGGCCGAGACGGCGCTGGATGAGGAGATGGAGTAGTATCGGGGCTGGATAGTTGGGAGGGTCTCGACGACGTAGGACAGGGGGAGGTTGGTCCAGACAGCACCAGGAGCAGCCAGTGCTAGGAGACGGCCCAGGGTGATGTGGTTCTTGCCAACGAACTCGGCATAAGCTTGCTTATCCTTTCCGAGAGTCGCCAGAAGGTTGGCAACCTCTGGCGAAGGAGCAAAGCGAGCTAGAGCGCCGACAGTCTCGCGGGAGACAGGGGCAGACACTTCGAGGTAGTGGCGGAAGAGGGCCAGCAACGAGGTAGGGCTGGGGATCCTGATAGACTCGCCCTCCTCCAAGGCTCGGATAAGAAGAGGCGTCTCGGCTCTCTGCTTGAGTCCAAGTGCCTTGAGGAGGAGCTGCACCTCGTGATCAGGGTTGATGGGATACACAGCGAGGTGGTCGCCGGTACGGTAGCGGAGCTCAGCCTGGTCGCTGAGGTCGAGCTCCATGTGGATGCAGTTCCTGCCAGGGGACGTGTAAAGCTCACGCGACTCCTGCACGGCGAGGGGCCGGATGGGTGAGTACTGCTTGACGATCTTGGCAGGGCCGCTGCGGTTCTGGACGGGCTCGCCGAGGTTGAGGTCCATGACGTCGAGGGACTCGTCCTCGACGATCTGGATGCTGGGCTCGTAGGGGATGTCTCGCTCCTCGTAGCCGAGCTTCTCCTGGAAGTGCGTGTAGAGGTCATCCTTCCACGAGAGGAAATCCTCCTCGGTGCCGCCCTGGGCGTCGTTGGCTTTTCCCACAGGCATCAGACGCTGAGCGCCGGCCTTGTCGAGGGCCTCGACCACGACGTCGACGACGCGGTTGTAGTAGCGATAGCTGCTGTTCCCCAGGCCGAACGCCATGTACCGGAGGTTGGGCAGCTTGACGTCAAAGGGTCGCTTGTTGAGCCAGTCCCAGAGGGCGGCGGTGTTGTCACTGGGATCTCCCTCGCCGTAGGTGGAAATGATGAAGATGGCGAGCTTGCTCTGGGGGAGGTTGGCGATGGAGTCTGGGTCGTAGTCGCAGAGGTCGGCGCAGAGGGTCTGGAGACCGAAGCGGAGATGGCACTCCTTGGAGAGTCTGTTGGCGAACATCTCTGCTGTGCCAGACTGTGAACCCCAAAAGATGACGACATCCTTGCCCTGTCGAGCGATGTTAGAGTTGGTGTTTTTTCAAGGGACAGGTGGGGGTTCGACTTACACTCTCTTCCATCTTCTTGGCAATATCACGAGTTGCCTTGGGTCTAGATGCCGCACCATCCTTGGACCCCATGCGTTCATACCAGATATAATCGTACGGGTCTGGCCTGTCCCATGCGATGCCACGGAGGAGATAGGCCGCCGAGGCCACGCCGACCGCAGTCAGCGCAGCAATGTCGGCGACAGTCTGGGGTGGGCCCAACTGGGACAGGGCATTCGCAGGAAAGACGGTGGACATGATTGAGAGAATGCAATTGAGAGTCTATCTTGTGCTGGAGAGAGTCTGATCGAGAAGAGGAGGCTCGATATTCATATCCCAAGACGATGCCCCACGATGTCGCCTCTCTCTCCAAAGATGGAGAAAAAGTCCGGGGATTCTCTCATGGAGAAAATGGGTCCTTCAGAACATGTCAGAAAGAAAAAAAAGCCCATCTCGAGTTTCTAATCTCCAAGTTTGTACAGCAGCGAACAGAACGTTGGGTGTTGGTTGATGGAGGGTATGATTGGCCGGAACTTTTTGCCCTCTTGGTCATTCTAGGATGCCACAGAGAAGCGTCTCAAAAGGGAAACTTCCTTATCGGGAAGACATCTCCTCGGCCGTGACGCCCGGCGGAAGCGAGCATGAACTAGTCTACGGCTTCACATGGAGGAATCTAGATCAAGTCTAGATCTGTGGGGGGGTTCAACGCGGGGGAAGGATGACTGATGACATGAGAGGTCCCAAGTACCGTCTGGCCCCCCTCTTTGTTCCTCGCTTTGGTCTCCGATGGTGTTGACTAGCACGGAGAATGGCCGAATGAGATGGCTTTACTTGAAGGCATACAAATGGTCCAGACTTTGCTCCGCCAACTTTCCCAAACCAGCGATTTCTTTTTTTCTTTTTCAAAGATTACTCTCTGACGATAGTTATGGCAAGTGAGCCTTGTTGTCTCTTCTGTTCCTCTTCTTATCCCCCCACCAAAAGTCCGAGAAGATGGAAATAGCCAGCGAGAGTGAACAAAGATGCAGAGATGGGGAGCATCACGCTAGGATATAATTATAATTCAGGCCTCTTGGCCAGGACTTGCAATCATCTCTGCTAGAATCTCCCACAGCCGTCATCATGTACGCAGAAGCAGTGGTCCTCTTCACAGCCGCCTCTCTCATCAGCTACTTCATCCTCTACCCCGTCGTCGAGTACCTCCGCGATGTAAAAGGTCTCAGGCGATATCCCAACTTCCACCCGCTGGCGGGCATCTCTAGCCTCCCGTTCGTGCGCGAGGCCGCCCGCGGGTTCCGGTCCAGGACGCTGTACGAGATGCACAAGGAGCACCCCGTGATCCGCACGGGGCCCAACTCCCTCTCGTACGGCTCCGTCCAGGCCATCAAGGACATCTACGGCCACGGCACAAGGTGTCTCAAGGGCGAGTTCTACGAGACTCTCGCCGGCTCGCACTTTCACCTCGCCGATGTGGTCGACAAGGCCGACCACGCCCGCAAGCGGCGGGCCCTGTCCGCGGCCTATGCCCTCAAGAACCTCGAGAACTGGGAGTTCAAGGTCGCCGACAAGACGGAGCGCTTCATCCGTGCCGCCGATGCTGCGTGTACGCTGCCTCTCAAGAAGGGCTTTGTTCGACCGGACCCTGCAGACCTGACGTTTGACTACCGCGCCTTTACCAACTTCTTCACCCTCGACGCCATTGCGGATATTGGTCTTAGTGAACGTCTGGGCTTCCTCGATCAGGGCCACGACCGTGTCAAGGCTGAACGCATGGACGGGACCATCCACGAGGTCAACTACCGCGAGTGTCTCCATTCAACAGCCCGCGCCCAGTCCATCCTTGCCTGGACAGAAGGCTGGTACAACTTCAACGTCGAGCTGTCCAAATGGATCTCGGTCGACTTTCGCAAGTGGTGGCACCTCAACGAGGGCTGGAACGACATTGTGTACCATCGCGCCACGCAGCGTCTCGAGCGGTACAAGAAGGGCGAGAGGCTGCCCGACTTCTTCCAGGCCCTCATGGACCACAGCGATGCCAACCCTCCCGGTCTCGAGTGGGGAGAGATCGTCGCCGAGGTGTCCATCATGATGAATGCTGGCTCCGACACGACCGCCATCGCCATGAACAATGTCATGTACTGGCTGCTCAAGAACCCATCCTGCATGGCCAAGCTTCGTCAAGAGGTCGACTCTGTCCTCGAGCCGGATGAAGTCGTCGCGCCTTACGACAAGGTCAAACATCTTCCCTACCTCCGAGCCTGCCTTGACGAGTCCCTCCGCATCACGCCTCCCACAACCTTTGGCCTCCCTCGCCGCACACCCCCTGAAGGCTGGAACATTCTCGGGGACTTCATCCCAGGCGACACGACCGTGTCCATCTCAGCATACGTCACGCACCGCGACCCCAACATCTTCCCCGAGCCCGAGTCCTACGTGCCTGAGCGCTGGCTCGGCGAGCAGGGCAAGGACCTCCAGCCGTACTTTATCGCCTTCAGCGCTGGTGCCCGGGGCTGCATCGGCCGCAACATCAGCTACCTGGAGCAGACGGTGCTGCTGGCGAGCGTCGTGCACCGATACGAGTGGGCGCTGCCGTACCCGGAGTGGGAGCCCGAGAGGAGGGAGGCCATGAACCTGTCGCCTGGGCCGATGCCGCTCAAGGTTTGGCGCCGGGGGTTGGAGGCGGAGGAAAAGCAAGGATAGGATTTCAGCATGAGATATGATTTGATAGAGATGGCGTAATGTGAAGCTTCCATGTTGGGTTTTGTTATTTGTTGAGATGCTGGCCGTGCCGAGTTACCTTGCTGTCGTTTGTAAGAAGCTGGCATTAGATGAGATGTGACTTGTCAATGCTAGCCAATCTGATAATCTGATATTCAAGTTTGATACCCCATCATTTGTTGAGCTGCATCATGTTGGTAACATGTGGTAGTCACACGGCACGGAGCTCCATAAATAGGGGTCGGTGATAATGCCGATGCAGGAAACTCCAATTCTAGAATGCAATGCACAGTCATAGTGGATCATAGTTATCATGAGAGCACCCATTAAACCGAGTTTTCTCAAGTAATCTTCAATATCGCTCCCTCATGGTAACCAGTTGCGCCTCCTCAGCCCCCAACACCAGACCATGCCACCCAACTCATCGCGACATTCAAACAGAACTCAGATATTGCCAGAATAACTCATCATCTCCGTCATCATTACACCAACTGCATGCTGTTGCTATTCAGCATCCCTGCAATCGGCATCCCAGCGATAGGCATCTCGGTGTCCATGTTTGCGGGTGATTCCGTCCAGCCCCAGGCTTCCTTCAAATACTCTTGCCTATACAAATATCAGTAACCTCATCATCTTGGACCATGACAGTAGAACTTACGCAGATCGAGTCGGCCAGCCAGACTGCACATCTATCTTATGTAAAACCTGATAGAGAGCTTCTTGCTCTTGAGGGTCCGTAAACCGGTCACCAGCCATGGTAATAGCCAGGCTCACGTATCTGCAGACAAGTTGTCAGGTGATTATTCAACTCGGATCCTTCGTTGAGGACATACGCATAAACAGTAGGGTTTCGCTGGTTTGACTGTAGTTTTCGGAAATCACCATCAGCAGTAGCACATTTTTATTTTCAACTCAGCATGGTCGTACCTCGGCAACTCCACAGACCATCTTGACCGTCTTCTTGATGTCTTCGTTGATCTTCTTGACCGCTTTGGCCTGTCCAGGCCCGAGCTTGGGGATTTTCGGGTTGTGGGCTGCGAGCAGAACCTGCATCAGGAGGAAGTGAAGCACTCCAGTAATTACGGCGTCATTGAGATAGACGGCCTGAGGAAACATGCCATCTCCATCCTCTTTGATGTACATGGGGTGAAAGAACCATGGCCTCTCTGCCCACCATCGTTCCTGGGCTTCCTGAAGTCTCTCCCACGCAGACACGCTCTGTTCCTCGGAACCGTAGCAGTAGCGGAGACAGGCGGCGCACTGGAGAATGGTGAGATTTGCAAAAGCGCAGCAGGAGTCGTCGTTCTGCACAAGGCGCGTGATGTTCTCTAGAGCAAAGTTTGGATGCACCGGACGGGCTTGCGTAAAAGCCATATGAATCTCTTGTCGAAGTGCTACCCAAAAAGCTGCGCGGCGGAGGCCGGTGAAGTCAAGCACCCTTTCCTGGGCCGCAACAAAGACTCGAGTACCCACGAGGTGCGACTCGCTTGCAGTGTCTGCAGATGCAAGGGGGACATCCATTTCTTCCATGTAGCGGAGAATGACAATGGCAGTCAGGAGATTTTCGTCCATGACTGCGGCCGAGCTGGATAAGGCGGGGATCAGGGCATCAAGGCAGTTCTGATGATACCGATCACCAACCAGCGCATCGAAACCGGTGATTCTTGATAATCGTTTGGCTGAAGCAGCCAAGACTGCGTTCATGAGAGGTGGACATGTGACGGCTCGACGAGGGACGATGGTGGCAAAGTGCCGTTCGTTATCGCAAAGATCGAAGAGAGGTGCCAAAACATGGATAAAGTTTTGGAATAGCATCGCCTCTTGCGGATCTTCCAGAGGCCATCTTGGGCTGTCGAGGTAAATGCCAGAAATGGCCTCTGTGACATGATCCTCTAGGGCTGAGAGGTCCTGGCCAGATTTGTCTAGCACTGGGGGGGTATGAGGACCGAGAGCAATGTCACTGTTGATAGGAGACTCGAGGATGGGGGATCCCGAGTACCTCGTGAAAGGGCCTGCGTCGACAGCACACTGAGAGCTCTGGCTAGGTGACTGGGCATCACTAGGATCAGAGCGAGGAGGATTCCTCCATGGGCCAGCTGATGAGGAACTCAGGGCTCGCTTCTTCAAGGGGCGCTCGCTGTCTCTGGCCTGAGGCGATGCTTCAAAGTTTGGTCTCGAGTTTGGCCTCTCCGGCTCAGATGATGGTCTGGACTCTCTGGATAGAAGACGCTGCAGAGGAGCAGCGGGTGGTGAAGAGTGATGGCTAGCAGTTTCGACGTCGGGTCCGATATTGAAGTTTTCCAGAGTATCAAAGCTTCCAGTGCTCGAGTCGTGGATGTTGATGATGTCTGGAGTTTCGTCGACAAAGCTCAAAGCCCGATTCGTCTTGACCCACGGTTGGTCCTGGGAGAAGTTGTACTCGCGCTTCGCAGCCTCAAGTGTCTTGCCAGACCGGATGCTTGCAGAGGGATCAGCATGAGGGAGGAGGGTCCAGTCAGTGAGTGACAAACCTAGGGTTCAGGCCATGACGAAACCTCACGCTATATCCGCGGATACATTCAGAGTCGCTCTTTCGACAGTTGGCACACGAAGGCTTATCGTTGTCGCCTGTGTAACACAAGCATCAGAGACGGAACAGACAGTGTATGGCCATCATGACATGGTGTGGAAAATCAAAGCATTCCCAGTGAGTGCTTACACTTGAGGTGTCTGTGGCAATGAACGCGACGTCAGACCACAATGCCTAGGAACAAGGCATGATAGAGGGCGCCCAACGGGGGACATTGCCTGGCTGAGACTCACCTTTGCTTGCAGACCTTGTAACGGCAACATCAGCACACTGTACTGTAGGTGAGTGTGAACGAGTGGTGGGTCACTCACTGTACAGGGGTTGAGCGGCCTGGAGGTGGTTGTGCTTGTGCTTGTGCCTGCGCCTGTAGTCGGTGGTTGATTCTCCTGCATGGCTCATGAGGAAACCAGGACCCAGATGCCGTATCCCCGTACGCAAGGATACCGCAAGGGAGGGACAGACAGAGTAGAGGGCGTTGACTCGAGTGAAGGGGGCGGTCGGTGATGGAGATGAAAGTGGAAGATGAAGAAAAAGGCCCAAAGGCGGCCAAAAGGGCAATTACTCTTTTTACACCAAAGAGGCAAGTCTGGCCAGGGCACCTGCCAAACCCCGCACGCGCTGGAAACCTGGAAGCCCACTAAAAACCCCCCTAAGCCTTGGGGGGTTGGGCCTCCGCTACAGGGAGGGGAGCTACCACGCTGTAGCGCCTGGGGGGAGCGAATTAGAAGCCTGATAGATGGTTTTAGCCCTGAACCTTGGGGGTCGACATCTCCACTGGCTCGCTCCTAACCTCCCTGTCCCTCTTCCCCATGGGGGTTTTGGTGGAGTTTTTTCGCTTGGGGATCGAGTCACTCCACGATGGAAATGAAACCATCACCAAGGCACTCGCTTCCCCCATACTCTCCCGCCCATGGGGAAAGCAGCTGTTAGTGCCCGTCTGGGGAAAGACTTGAATGAGATGCTTACCCTGGGGCCCACGGCCTGGACTCTTCCCCGGACCAATCGCCGAGGCCCAAATGCCATTATCATCAAACCCATCCCCATCACACCACGGGCCTTGATGCGAGTAATGAGTCGTTTGGTCAGAGATTTGGCCCTAACTTCCCCCTCAGAGGGAACCTGAGAAGAGTAATATCTCCTTACCTGTTTCCCGTCTCGCCATGTGGTCGGCATACTAGCCGTTGACCCCCCTCTCTCACCCTCCCTCTCGCCGACTACACGCACGCGCCAGCAGGATTTGGGGAAAGCCTCTTATCCTGGCTTTGTATACCACCTTGGGCAAGGTTAATCAAGCTGTTCGCTCTGGAGGAGGGACGTGCTTCACCTCGAGTAGCATATAAGAAAGCCGTGGGATCGTCGTCTTGGACAACTTCCCATCTCGAACGGCATCCACCATTCTCTTCACTTTTCTAAGTCTCCTCTACCAGTTCACGCAGCTGTAGCTGGCATTCTTAGCTCTCCCCCTCCTTCGTCTTCAACTCTTTTCACTCTCCTGCCAACACCTTTGACATCCATCATGGCAAAGGCGGATCATAAGGAGGGCCTCCAGCACCTCGAGGATGCCCCCATCAACGGCTCCACCCAAGAGGTCAACCTGGATGAGCTCGATTCGATCGAACAAACCAAGACGGGCAAGTTTTCGTGGCTTGTCAGCATCACTGCCGGCATCGGTGGCATGCTGTTCGGTTACGACACTGGAATCATCTCAGCTGTGCTCGTATACATCCACCAGGATCTCGGCAAGACTCTCACCTCGCAAGAGAAGGAGTTGATCACCTCCATCACCTCTGGCGGTGCCTTCATCGGCGCCATCTTTGCCGGTGCCACGGCCGACCGCTACGGCCGAAAGGTTGCCATCTATGTCGGCTGCGTGCTGTTTACCCTCGGTGCCATCATTCAGGCTGCGTCCTTCTCTGTCATCCAGATGACTGTCGGCCGCCTCGTTGTTGGCTTTGGTGTTGGATCCGCTGCCATGATCGTGCCCCTGTAAGTAATCACCCATTAGTGTCGAGCTGGCTGAACGCTAACACGAACCAGATACATCGCAGAGGTGTCTCCCGCCAAGTACAGAGGACGTATGATTGGACTCGACAACATGTCCATCACCGGTGGACAGCTTGTCAGCTACGGCATCGGAGCTGGCTTTGCGTATGTCTCGGGCGGCTGGCGATACATGGTCGGAGGCGGTGCCATTCCCGCTCTCGTCCTCGGCGCCCTGCTCCCCTTCTGTCCCGAGTCTCCTCGTCAGCTCATCTACCACGGCAAGCCTGAGGAGGCCGCCCAGGTTCTCCGCAAGATCTTCCCCAACGGCACCGAGGAGCAGATCCAGGACAAGGTCCGGCACATCACCTACCACGTCGACCAGGCCAAGGCCCTCAACGCCGGCAAGTCTGGCTGGTGGGTGTTCAAGCAGCTCTATGTCGTGCCCGCCAACTTCCGCGCCCTCGTCTCTGCGTGTGGTCTCATGGCCATCTCCCAGCTCAGCGGCTTCAACTCGCTCATGTACTACTCTCCTCTCCTGTTCTCGCTCGTCGGCTTCTCCAACCCCGTCGCTGTCGGCACCGTCATTGCTGGAACCAACTTCATCTTCACCTGGGTCAACCTCATGCTTGTCGATCGTGCAGGTCGCCGAAGGATCTTGCTTATCACTGTCCCCTTCATGGGTCTGGCTCTTGTCATCGCTGCCGTATGCTTCAAGTACATTCCCATCAACCACGACCTGTCCCTGGCTTCTGATGCCAAGATTGGCTGGCCTGCCATTGTCGTTCTCGTGAGCATGGTCGTTTTTGTGGGCTTCTACTCTTCCGGTATCGGAAACACGGCCTGGCTCTCGAGCGAGTTCTACCCCATGGAAGTCCGTGCCATGGGGACCATGATGCTCACAATGACCTGCTGGGGCTCCAACATCATTGTTGCTTCCACCTTTTTGACCCAGATGGAGAACACTACCCCCTCTGGCGCCTTTGGCTTCTACGCTGCCATCTGCATCCTGGGCTGGGTCTGCATCTACTTCTGCTACCCTGAGGTCAAAGGAATGACCCTTGAGGATATTCGAGAGGTTTTCCAGCACGGATTCGGTGTTCAGCGAGCGAGGGAGATTCAGAAGGAGATGAAGTTGGCCCGAAAGGAGGAGGCTTCTGGTGAGATGGTCAAGGCATGAGCGCGGTCGTGGGGGGTGGGGATTGGATATTCGTGAGGCGTCGATCTTGGATCCTGTGTACGGATGTGATGGCCCTAGATTTTGAGCTTGGGGATGGTTCGCTTTTCTTTGATAGCTAGAATGTGTAGACGTTCGAGTTTAGATAAGACCTTTAAACTTGTAACTTCTCTGTCAGTTACACCCCAACCATGTGAGCGTCTCCAACTTCCGTAAAGACCCTTAACGGGTCTAACCACGTCATCTGGCTGCAGCAAAAGTATGAGCTGAGCAACACCGTGTCTTAAAGGTATATGGGGGGTGCCAACGTGTAAGGGGTGTCACAGACATGGTGCCTTGTAGTTGGCTTCCAATTGGACCGTACCTGCTCCTCCCGTGTGAATGATGGCCGTTGGAGAACATGTCATGAGCATCATGAGTCGAAATATAGCACGTAGTAGCCGGTTAGCACATTGGGCGGGCACCCCGTGGTAAGAAGTCATGAGCCATGCGTAGAGGTGGACGTTGTAGAGCAGTGGTGGCCAGCTGGTAAACAGCAGTAGAACAAGAGGTCCGTTTCTCACTGAATTGTCCAGTGTCGGTTTATCTATCAAGAGACTCAGCATCGTCAAACTCCATACCTAGAGTCATCTGATAAAATACACTGGGGAACTTGATCCCAGACTTCGGCAACTTTTTCTCAAAGCAATCATCCCCAAAGCCACGGACGACGAATCCGATTGACGAATTGGGCAGCTTCCTGGCCTAGAAAAATGCGGAGAAGACGCCGGCCAGCCAATCCCGTTTCAAGGACTGAAGACGGTGAAGGGAAGGCTTGTGCAAGGATGACGGTAGGATTTTCCTACTGCACGAGCACGAGGTCATGATCCGAAGTCGCTTGCTCATGAGCAGCCCGGTCCTTCTTTCCAATCATGTCTGGGGTATTTGCCTGGTTGTCGAGTCATGGAGGAGAGTGCGGAGGTGAGTGGAGGTCCGTCTTGGAGGCTTGACAGGGGGTCATGCAGCCATTCACAAGCTCATGCCCAGATCAAGTAGGAGGCGCCGAAACTCGTTCGTGGATACTTGCTTATCTTGGTAAGAGAGACAATGTCTCCTCCTCCACCGGCCCCACCGCATCTCGAAGCTCTCTCAGTCCGTCCATGTAGATGAGATTTCAACTCAATGCCAGCACATACTCATTGGTCGGCCTTTTCACCGAGGCGGATGAGACTTGTCGATCCTGTGACTTCTCGCTTCAAGCCACAAGTCGGGTCACCGCTTGGACGTGGGGTAAAGCCTTCAGTTATGTAGCTCTCGATCAACATGTACGGGTTTGGAGCTCCGATGGTGGATGCCGTCTCGGCGATGCGAATCCCGATGCTCAAGGTATAAGGCTAGAGAGCTCGCTCGTCACGGTTTTCAACTGGACAGCTCCTCTCATCTTTCTCTACTCCTCAATCCCGTTACTGACGGTGTTGTTTGTCTGAAAAAAAGTGCACCCGTCTGTGTACCTGTCCTCCCGCAAAGTTACTTTGTACCTACTTCCTCTCAATCCTCCCCTCCTCTCCTCTCACCTCCTCTTCATATTTCACAATGGCCCCCAAGCTCAAGGTTGCTGTCGCTGGCCTCGGCCGCATGGGCGCTCGCCATGCCCTCAACTTCCACAACAGAACCCCCCGGGCTGAGCTCGTCGCCGCCTTCACTCCTGTCCAGAAGGAGGTCGATTGGGCTCATGTTCACCTCGAGGGCGTCACCATCTACACCGACTATGAAGAGATGCTCAAGCACCCCGGCCTGCAGGCTGTCGTTGTCGCCACCGTCACCACCGCCCACGCCGAGGAGGCCATCAAGGCTATTGAGGCTGAGAAGCACGTCCTGTGCGAGAAGCCTCTGAGCACCAGCGTTGAGATTGTCAGTTCCCCATCCGTGCTTTACGATATTTAGCTAACTCCCTCCCAGTCCCAATCCGTCGTCGATGCTGCCTCCAAGAAGCCTCATCTCAAGGTCATGTGCGGCTTCTCCCGTCGCTTCGACGCCTCTTACCGTGACGCCTTCGAACGAATGGACGCTGGCGCCATTGGCCGCCCCTCAGTCTTCCGCTCTCAGACCTGCGACAAGCTCGACCCTTCTGGCTTCTTCGTAGCCTACGCCGAGTTCAGCGGTGGCATCTTTGTCGACTGCAACATCCACGACATCGACCTCGCCCTGTGGTACTTTGGCCAGGACTCGATCGTCAAGAGCGTCGTGGCCACTGGCATCACAGCGGTGCAGCCTGAGCTGCGCAAGCACAAGGACGTAGACAACGGCGTGGGCATCGTCGAGTTCTGGGGAGGCAAGGTTGCCTACTTCTACTCCTCCCGCATGATGGCTGCCGGTCAGCACGACATGACCGAGGTGATCGGCACCGAGGGCAAGCTGGCCATCAACGCCAACCCCGTGGGCACCCTCGTCGAGATGCACGAGGCTGCCGGCGTGCGGCGACAGATCCCCGGCGACTACTACGGCCGCTTCGAGCACGCCTTTGTCACCGAGGCCAACGAGTTCACCGCCGCCTGCCTCGACAACAACCGCCTACCCTTCAAGCTGAGCGGCGCCGTCCAGGCCGTCAAGATCGGATGCGCCCTCCAGGAGTCGCTCAACTCGGGCCTGAAGATCAACTTTGACGAGACGGGCCGCCGCATCGAGGCTGCTAAGCTGTAAAGGAATAGACAAAAATGATTGAGCGTTATAAACAGCATGAGCTAGAGAATAATAGACGAACGATATTAAACGGCACTATACGGTATCTCAATTGTGACATGACACCAGTGAAATCTGCAGCTTATCGCTCGCCGTAATCCTGATGATAACTGCGACTACACCTCAACGAGTGTAACCAATCAAGTGCCTACGACGATGGTGTAAGTGACACCGTGAGATGGACTCAATTGGGTCTGCAGAATTAGCCAAGGCCCCTCTTGGTGTGACAGATGTCGCCGATAGATCTCTTGGTGTTGATGATCTCAATGCTCCAGGAACTCGAAGCAGCCATGACTACAGTAATTACAGACAGAGAAATAATTCCAGAGCCACCATCTCTACCCTTAGTAGATCATGACTCTAAAAAGGGAACTCCCTCGCCGACAGGCCAAACAGACCCCTGTGAAACCGGCAATGGCTCGGCGACAGCTCCCCCGAAACCCCCAGTCCATCATTAGCTCCTTGATGTCATCCAAGGGATTCTTCTCAGTGATTGGCTAGATATAAGAGTTCTAGAAGGGCCTCGAAGGGGGGGCTCGGTACAGGGTATATCGGGTTGGTGAGATCATCTGGGGCCCATCCCCATTCTCAGGACTCCATCTCTCGTTTCTCGTGCTATTCTAGGATAGGGACATACTGTTTTTGCCTAAAACTTTTTATGCTTTGTCATATTTTTGATTTGGTTGCTGATCTATTATTGCCTCTGTAGAGCGTGGTGGCATACAATACCAGGTACTGTCACAAGCATCCACGACGCAGTGGCCGTACTCGGTTTGGGGCTTCATCGTATAGAACAAGGCGCTTTATCTCGGTATATAAGCTAGGTATTCTATTCGAGCACTCATGATATGGTCAATCCGAAGAGATATCATATCTGATGCAAACCACTAGACATAATAAGGCTATCACAAATCCCCAGTGATGTGACGGCTTGACAACGAATTATCTCGTCCGCTAAATCCTTGGCGCACTTAGGGTGACTCTGCATTTTGCTAGTTGGTGAACCAAGAGGCGAGAGCAAGCCGCAGAACTGGCCCGGGTTTGTGGTCTCAACTCTCCTCTGTAACCACTCTAAAGCTTTGCCACCTTAAGGGACAGGCTGCCATTAGTCGTGAATTTACAATCATAAATATATAGTCTCGATAATAGGCTGCCTGTTTACTTCATGTTTGTTGTTTTGACATGCTTCGCAGCCAGTCGTGAAAGCAGTCTTAAAATCTGGGCCACATGTACCAACTCCCAGGGCCACTCTTCTTCATAAATACAATTGGTGTTTGAGCCGCATTTCTCCATCATCTATTGAAGCTGAACTTGATTCAACTATAGCACCCATACTACACCCATGTTATTCGAATAAGAAGTCGCCGACAAGGGACCAGACACCCACGTTCGGGGACCAGCTGTCGACGATGAGGTATTTGAAGATTACACCGCAAGAAGATGGGTGGAAATTGTATTAGCCATTAGAGTACAACTGTTAGATATCGGGGCCAGTTTCAACTTCGTTCAATTGTGTGCTTTAGTCCCATCCCCTATCCGTATCAAGGCAACGAGACCGCAGATGAAGGTATCAAGTAACAAGGTGTAGCAAAGTTAACTCATCAAGGAACCGGGATACTTATCTGGCTCTTCATGTCCGCATTGAACCTTTTGCCTATCATAGAAGGGCGTGCCATACTGAACCTGGTAGCTTATCATTAGTAGAAAAACTCCCGATGCTCCCAGTTGTGTTCGCGAAAGTGATATCATCCCCCCCATGGACTCCAACAACCATGCAGTGATCTCTCGCTGCCCTTCTTTTTGCTTTTTTCATCGAGCACACCACTTTTCTTGAGCTCGCTTAACCATGCCAATGCTTTAATCTATACCCCACGATCTTCCATTTTGAGATCTCGGAGGTGGGTGGATGCTCGTACGATGTTGATAACTCTAACTCGGGGAACCCTGGCGATTAGATAGTATCTGCCGAGGGAATGGGGCAGATGAAAGATAAATTTGACTGCATGCCTCACGTATATCATGGCAGGAGGAAGTTTGCATTTAGATACTCTGACGCTCCGGTGTCGCTACCCTGAGTTGTTGGGCAGCGAAATTAAGATGCAGCGATCAAGAGAGGTCAATTTCGCAAGGGTATCTATATTTTCTGCCTAAAGCCTCCCGTTGACATCAAAAGGGTGTATGTGTGAAGAATGAAAGAATGGGGAACCAATTAACCAAGTCGGTAGCTGCGTATATCAATTTACAACCCGGCTAACAACTTGGGGCTTTTCAAGGGCCAGAGGACAGTTACAACCGGCCTAGAAGGCGGTTTTAGTTGCCAATGCCTAATTTGTCCGTCCGTACTGCCATATCCACCAGTCGACCCTCAACTCTTGGATACTCAAGCATACCCGAGTCAACCACGGGTTCAGAACCACCACGAACGACATCAGGCCTCAGGCAGACACGTGTAGAATAGCCGAAAGAACGCTTTAGAGTGCGTGAGCATGCGGCTGCTCTGCATCCAACACTAGCGACGCTGAAAGACGCTCTCTACGAACCCTGCAGAGCCTTGATTCAGGCACCGTAAGCTCTAGCAAGGGTTTCTCAACCTCTCAAAACCGATCGTGTCTACCAAGCGACCTTGTCGGCGGGAGGGGACCCGAGACTCTGGGTTTTAACGCGGACATCCTAGCTTGAGGCGCTTGTCAATTAATCTAGGTGCCTAGAGGTGCTGTTGATGTTGAGAGTGAGCAACACTCGTGATGCCGCGGTTCGTTCCTGCAAAACCTCCTGAGAATCCGGACGAAAGGAGATGAACTCGTTGATAATAATAATACCCTCATTATGCAGCGATGAGGCGATATGATCTCCTTGAACGTTGTAACACTGCATGCAACCCTAGCGCTCAGAGACGACGCGTGGGCCATCTCCCAAACTGGGAGCGAGATATGCAAGGCACCTTCAGTTGTTAGGCAGTCTGTCACCAACAGGCAACACGTGGTTTCGAGCCGAGACCCGAGACCGACGATCCCGTCTCTGGTTTGTCTGTGTTTCTCGTCATTGAGTCGGAGCTTGTTGGTCAGGGGCCCGATGTAACCTCGAGCAAGCCACGGAAGACTAGCTGGGTGGGAATCTTTTTCATCAACTCCCCTGAGACAAGAAAAAGCCCGACCCTGCGCTAATATAGACAGGGCTGGCTGTTCTGTCTGAGAAACGCCGGGAATAGATCCTGTATTACAAGACACAAAACCCCCAGCTAGAACAGAAACGATAAGCGTTCAGCCTCCTGGTCTAGGGCTGTTAGCTGCGGAAGCGCCCCTTGGCCCAGAAGCTCCAATCAGTCGTCAGCTGGCCCTATCGTGATTTGTCTCTCTTGTGGTTGATGATAAGGGACGCCCCCGTCATCTTGGTTCATGGTTCAACGGCGACGGCGTCCTTTGAGGCTCTACAGGTGGCAATTGAGGCATTTCTATCTGGCTTTTGAAGGATTGTTTCGCCAAGATGCGGTTCCGCATTGAGATGGCGTCACTGGGCATGGGTTATGCTCGATGAAGACTGAAGCAGCAACAGAACCAACTCCTGTTATACTCCAGCAGTGATATTTGTATGTTGAATCATCTAGATTGCTAGAAAATGCCATTAATGGCGGCGTAGTCTAATTAATTATAGTACACATTCCATTCCATTCCATCCAGTCCAGTCCAGGTATATTGGTTTATCCTTTTATCCCGCAAACTCCAGCCCAAGTCCCGATTGATCCCAAATTAAACATCCAAGGTCGACTTTCCAGGAGTGACCTCGTACGTCCGGGTGACGACGATGCCGTCGGCCCCCCCGTTGCTGCTCTGCCCGCTCGTGGTGCTCTCGGCTCGGATGTCGTGCTTGTAGCCGCCAAAGTCTGCCTTTCCCACAATGTGCTCCTCGCTCGAGTTGTCGTCTAGCTTGGTCATCATATTTTGGTGGCGGCTCGATGAGAGGCCGGCTGCAATGCCTGACCCGCCGATGGTGCCCAGTGGGTGTCCGTACTTGTTGATGTAGCTGCTTGTTCCCTTGTCGCGGCTGCTTCCCTTGCTCGAGATGAGCCATCGGGAGGCTGAGAAGAGGGGCTTGATTGCCGCGGCGTTGACTGCGATGATGCCGACGAATGTTTCTCGAATGGCCCAGATGGTGGACGTGTTGATACCTTCGATATCCCTGTAGGATCTGGTTAGTTTGCGCGCAGGAAAGTGAAGAAGATTGAGCTTTGTACCGAAGAGACAAGACGCAGCGGAGGAGAGTTGCGATCATGATAAAAACGCCCGAACAGAGAAGAACTCCGATTATGAGCTTCCGCTTAATGCTGAGCTTGACCGTCCAGAGCAGAGGCACAGGGATCGAGACAATGACCAGATCGGTTCTGATATGTGTCAGTAAACAGCCACCAACTACTCGAATATTACCACTCACGCAATATTGAGTACCACTAGGGTAAGATAGTTGGCGACGGCCAAAGTACACGCATCTATTGCTAGTTAGAGCCGAAGCTGACGGTTGATTGTGTAGATTCTAACCTCCTGGGTTTGGATACACCTGCCAATTCTTGTGAACGGGCGTACAATGAGCCCAGATGACGATTATGACGCCTCCGTATGCGAGAACGGTGCCAATCTGTTGATAGCTTGTGTTAGTTGTTGTGAAGCACGGATGGTGTTGACTTGGCCTACCTGTGTCCAAATGACGATCTTTCTCTGCCATAAACCAAGCCTATAAACGTCAGTGCTTGAACATGTTAAACGGGACAAGTTACGTACGTCATTCGGCTATAGAAGCAGAGCATAACTCCCTTCAAGCAAAAGATGAGCGTGACATAAAAGTTCCAGCCCGCCAGCAGACATTTCGACCCAAACTCCAGCTTGGCTATTTGTGCGTCCGTCATCTTGGCGCCCATCTCGTCGGTAACGCCAATATTGGTTCCGTTCTGGCCTGTCGAGGAAAATAAAAGGGATCAGCAACAAGAACCAACGAACCAACACAGAGTCGCAAAGTGCCTACCGATCAGCTCCAGCATGACAAGTTCAGCCTACGCCAGTTAGTGACAAAGCGGCAAGCCAGGCGTAGTTGTGCAGCCCACTTACTGTCCAGAAGACGAGGGATGCAAAGGCAAAGTAGTCATCGCCCTGCATGCCCTTCCAGCCGACTGTCCGCCATCGCGCAAAGTATCGTAGGAAGAGCACGGCAGAGCCAAGGCCGTACTCTGTCCACGCTTCTGTCTGGAAGGGTGTCGCCGGCATCGTCGAAGAAAAAAAGAAAGTAGTTGTGGAAGGATCGTGGAGCAGGCAGGATTGGAGCCCCGAGGCAAGGTGAGACGAGGGTGCAGATGACGCTCAATGCAAGCGGCAGGGAAGGACGAGCAAGATATGGGCCAAGAGGAAGAGCCAACAGCTTTTCTCTCTCAAGTAGGAGAGAGCACCACGTAGTAGAAGAAGGGCATTGATCCCTCAGATTTGACCATGATGGCGCCGTTAGCACAACTTGGTGCGGCCATGGCCTGGTGGGTCATTGGAAACAACCTAGCTCCCTGATGCCGAGCTAGACCATTGGTTTTCACTCTCTGCGAGCGGTTTCGAAGCAGATCCGAGTCGTGCTCGGTGTCATCGAGCCGGCATGTCATGCCAGGGTTGCATCGTCTAACCCCTGGGAGAGGACCAAGAGGTCGTAGAACATTGTATGTTCATGCTGGGTCTGATATCACATCTACAGACGCTTTGACAGCGGGGAGGGGTGTAAGTCAGGCCATATTTCTTCTGCCGGCGCGTCCCCTTCCCCTCCTGCGTATGCCGGGCTGTAGTAGGCTGGGGGAGGAGGAGAAGGGTCAGGGATGTAGTCTCCAACCAGGTAGCAGACAGATCCACCTTTTTCTTTTCGCTTGGACCCTTGAAGCTGAGAACCAGATTAGAACAGGCGAGTGTCTGTGCATAATGAGATTTTGAGAGATGACAGTCAGTGCGAGGAGCATGTGTATGCTGAGTGAGTCTTGTCGACTACCAAGTAACAGACGTGACATATTACTAGCCATGCAACTAACACGACGCCAATACCATGCCTCTTTGGGCTGTTAATAACCATCAAGACCCATGAATGTGTCAAAGCAAGTCAGCTTTTCTTCAGTGATCGACACGGGAGTGGAACGTGGCTTGTCGACGCTAGCCGTCCTCGCGCTTTCGATGCAGCGTCGGTTTTAGTCTCTTGGACAACCACCACACACCATCCTTTCTGGGAGCCGCAGGGCACAGCGGAGGATAACCAAGGCCCCGTTTAACCTCGGTGCGTCTCGGGTTGCTTCCGTTGAAGGGGGGGGGGCGCGGCGTTCCACCTCGCAAACCTCCCCACTTCTTCTAGGGAGGGTCAGATCTACTACCAACACATTACGACGCTAATGGTGAAGAGGCACGTCTCGTCTCCGATTGGATGATCAAAGGACGCATAACCTGGGGTGAGCTCTGCTTTGAGGGGAACAACAGTGTGGCGATGGATCCCTTCCTCTCGAGTTAATGCTTCTCGACCCCGTTGGATGCTCCTGATGGTGGCTTAGAGTTGGCGCGTTACAGGTGTGACGAGGGAAGTGTTGCAACCGTAGGGAACGGACCGTTTAAGAGGATCTTCATCTTGATGTGGCCAGATGGGCTGTGCCCGGCCTGTGTCGCACTGGACAGAAATGGTAGACGGGGAGACGCCTATAAGAGATGTGACGGCGCAGCGTTGGAGAATCGTTGATCATCAGTACTACTCTACCCAAGACACATACACGCACCTCTACGAAACGCATCATGGCTCCCGACTCGGCATATGACTTTATCGTCTGCGGGTATGTTATCATCGTTAGTGATCGGTACTCTAAAGAGCCGTCCCGCTAATCAATCTCCCTCATACTATAGCGGCGGCACTTCCGGCTGCGTAGTTGCATCTCGTCTCGCCGAGGATCCCAATGCCAAGGTCCTCGTCATCGAGGCCGGTCCTCACAACGAGAATCTCGAAAATGTCCACATGGTTGGAGGGTAGGTAGTCGTTGACTTGCACATCTTCAACTACGAGCTCACACTTCCTCAGATGGTCACAAAACTTTGACAAGGAGACGGACTGGAACGTCATCTCCACAGAGGGCGCCGGTGTCAACGACCGTCAGGTGAAGCTTAGCAGGGGCAAGTTTCTTGGTGGCTGCTCTGGCTGCAACGGTACCCTGATTGTCAAGGGAACAGCAAGTTTTGACCTCGGCTTTTGTCTGTCTGTTGCATGTGCTAATCCCCTACAGAAACAAGACTATGATGACTGGAACCTCCCCGGTTGGAGCGGTGACGAGTTCTTCAAGTACATGTCCAAGGTCCGTATGCATAAGCTTGTATAATTTCTTTTCATTGCTTGCTTTGTCCCGGTCCGTCGGCTCGGATCTGTCGAATCTGCAATTTCCACGTTGCATCATTTTTGTTTTTTTACAATGACTGACAAGACATGTGTAGGCTGAAAACTTCCACTCCAAGCCCTGGTTCAACGAAGTCAAGGACTCCCATGGCCATGATGGTCATCTTCACACTGAGCCCCATGACCTGGCTCCCATCTCCAACCTCATCAGGGACTCGATGGTGTCCAAGGGTCTCCCGCTCGACCATGACATGTTCTCTCATGGAAACAACCCCCATGGATGCGGTCACTCTGTGAGAACAGTGTACAGTGGTCTCCGGACCACTGGCGCAGACTTCATCACCAAGGCCAAGCCCAAGGAGAACCTCCACCTCATGGTCGAGACCCATGTGGACAAGGTGGTGATCGACAAGGACGAGAACGGCGACCTCAAGGCCACCGGCGTCCGCGTTGTTCAGGCTGATGGCACCGTCGTCGAGCTCAAGGCCCGCAAGGAGGTCATCGTCAGCGGAGGTGCCTACTGTTCTCCCAACATCCTCAACCGATCTGGCATCGGCGCCAAAGAGGAACTAGCCAAGTACGGCATCACCACCCTCGTCGACCTCCCCGGTGTGGGCAAGAACCTCCAGGACCATCTGATCGTCTTCATCTTCTACGAGACGGAGAAGGAAGGTCTGACCACTGACCACCTCGTCTACCACGGCGACGCTTTCGCCAAGTCCTACGCCCAGTGGAAGGAGCAAAAGTCGGGCTTCCTCTCCACGTTCCCTTTTGGCATCTTTGCCTTTGCCCGTCTCGACGAGCGTCTCGCCGACTCTGAGATCTGGAAGTTGGCTCCTCGCAAGGAGGGCCGAGACCCCATGGGCCTGACTTCGAAGCAGCCTCACGTCGAGTTTTTCACGACAGAGTGCTACGGTGGACCTAAGCAGTTTGACCAGTTCCCCGTTGACAACAAGCACGCCTTCAGTATCATCGCCGAGCTGTTTGCCCCCAAGTCGCGAGGAACCGTCACTCTTCGCAACGCAGAAGCCACGGCTATTCCAGTGGTTGACTGCAACTACCTGTCTGACCCCCTAGACCTCGAGGTCCTCGCTGAGGCCTGCGCCTTTGGCAACGAGATCGTCATGGAGGGCGCCGGCACCAAGGACATCGTCAAGGGCGCCTGGCCACCAGCCCTGACACACCACAAGTACAAGACCCGTGATGACTGGAAGGAGTACGTCAAGAACGGCGCCACAACCTGCTACCACGCCAGCGGGACCTGCGCGGCCGGAAAGGCCGACGATCCCAAGGCGGTGGTCGACGAGAAGCTCAGAGTCCGGGGAGTCAAGAACCTCCGCGTGGCTGACTGTTCCATCATGCCCACGGTAAACAACGGTCACACGCAGATGCCTGCTTATGGGATCGGCGAGAAGGCGGCCGACCTGGTCAAGGAGGCTTGGGCTTGAGGAGGTTGTTGTTGTTGCACATGTCAGATATTAGCGACAAGTTGAATAAAAATACCCCGAGGGACATTGATGATGCTGTTCAAGATACTTGCCGCGATATTTTGTGTGTTGTGTGTTGTCTCGGTGGCTTGCCATTGCATCATGAAGGCTCGGCGGCCACTAACTAACTACTGTGCTGTACTGTACTATAAGAACCTTCAAGTCTTGTATCTTCATCATGTTTGCGTTTTCTGATAATAATCATACTGTGTTCAGCCACTTTCAACTGTCCACTCTACTGCGACTGTACAGTAGCCAGAGCATCCGTGATCTCAAGTCGATCAGTAGAGCAAGCAACATGGTAGCAATTCTCTGTCAAGTCGCTCCCTCTGTGGATCTCATGATCGACGCGACCGGGGCATCACTCCTCGAAACGAAGCTACCGTTGCGCTGATCCCTTTAGAGGATCACCGTCCGTCCCCATCACGAATCCCTGCCTTGCAACGTTGAATATCCACTTGGCTCTCGGCTGGGGACGATCAACTAGTCGATTGTTGGCAGCTCGACTTTTCTGACGTGACATGGTCAATTGGAGAGAATCCCATTCTTGAGCAGGGTCATTACGTGGCTATACCGAAGGTGATATGTGATTGCTGTTAAAATAGAGAAGACTACTACGATGATCGCAATCTTTCCACATCAAGTAGAACAGAACTTGCCCAAGTGACCAGTGATTCCAGCAGTGCAGTGCACGTAACAGATTCAATAATGAAATTGTTCTCTGTGGTGGTGTGGTAAACCAAGGCCCCTGTGCATCAAACATAATGCTGTAGAACGAGAGCAGATCATCAATCACCCTATCTTCCGATAGCTGCTTCTCCCCGAGTAGCTCAGCTGGAAGAGCGTTCGGCTGTAATGGATCTCGCATCTTACCGAAAGGCCACCTGTTCGAGCCAGGTCTCGGGGATTTCTTTTTTCTTTTTTTTCTTTTCTTTTATTAAACTTTTTTAGAGTATGCATGCTTTTTATTGTTATTTCTAGTCGCATCATTGATTTTAATAGAATTAACAAGTTGATCCCTCTTAGGATAGCTAATTATAAAGAATATTACTTAATAATATAAAGAATTAATATATTATATATCTATAAGGCTTGTGAGATATTAGCCGTTGCATTAAAAGGCATATTATAATAAGTTTTATATTAAGTCTTATATTTATCTCTCCTGCCTGGCTTTCCATCTATCCTTAGATGTGGAACGAGGTGAAAGAACCAACTGATTGGAAGCATGCGGAAGCCACCTCATAGGGGAGAATGTAGACAATGAGTATCCCGATAGTCTCTAAATTCGCGAGGTAAGTAGTATGCTTGCTTCAATAGTAGCCTGGAGAGTGCAGAGGATCCCTTGGAGCGCCCGCGCAGGTATCTACCCAGAAGGGTCGCCCTTGGACATGTCGATTAACGCATCGCAAACAACTCGAGCTTCTTTCTGCAGTGATACTGTGCAGACCGACACCTTTCTAGGCTGGAATATATTGTCCAAGCGAAACAGGCGCAAAGTTGCAAGGGCACTTTCTGTTACCCCCAACCCGCTCACTTGCTGCCCATCACTCTACCAACTCGAGTTGCGACTGAGCCTTAGACCAGTAACTGTCAAGATTGACACAGAGTAATATGATCATTATCTATTTTAACTTGTAGAGCCTATCCTTTAATTGAACATCCAACTCCCGCAGGGTATCCCAAAGCCCTTTCCAGGCCAAGTTGCCGCTTTCATATCATACACAGTCCTGAGACGACCGCACTTCTATTGTTTTCCCGCTCCTTCACAGCCTATCATTGGTGTATTCCACAGTCACCGTCTTTGTCTGCACGATAGCCGGCTTACTCGTGCCATCAACGATGCCCTTTTCCGAGTCGCTGTCTCCCCAGCCGACGTGATCGTCACTGTGCCCAGCGGTGACTCTCGGGTCTGCCCGTCCCTTTATCGGCCCAAGCACGAACTCTTCCGGCCTCTCGCCCCCTTCTGCATCGAACTGCGAGTATTGATGTCGGTCGCGTCGGCTTTGTGAAGTCGGCACGAGGATCCGGGTCGGGGGCTTCGAGTTGTCGCCGGACTTTCCAGACTTTCCTGTCTTGCTGCCGTATCGAGACTCGCCGATGAGCTTGGGGGCGACGTGCTTGAAGAACTTTCGCAGTGTTGGCATCGAAGCACACGTGATGATGAGGTTGGCTTCAACGATACTACGCTCATGTCAGTCACTATTGCCATGCGCCAAGTCCAAGGGAGCACTTACATCCACACACTCGCCCAGGCAATGACCCATGTCGCATCCGGATCAGTCAACAAAGCCGGCAAGATGGAAACTCGAACGACCGAAGTGACGACTGTCAGAGACCCGATGCCAAATATGATGACCAGGCCAATCTTTTGCCGAGGAGGAATCTGAAGCTTGATGACCATGGGGATCGGCAAGAAGAACAGTATAACGTCGCTGATGATGTTTGCCACGGCCGTCGCGATGTACAGACTCGGCCGGTTGATGCAGACGCCGTCTGTGATGGTCACGTCCCAGCTCATGGCGATGGGCTTGCACGAGAAGATGCAGGCGAAAAAGATGCCGACCGTGTACCCGCCGATGAATACAATCGTGGACCATGTCGCGATCCTGAACCAGCGTTGGGGGGAGAGTCGGAGGTAGAAGACGAGGAGGGCGAGTTTGGCCAGGGAACCGCAGAGGATATAAATGAAGGCGGCAAGGTAGACGTCCTAGCATCGTGTTGGTTGTTGAGCATATAGGAGTGGCGTCTTGACTCACCATTAAATAGGCGTTGAACTGGGTAACGGATATCTCCCACGCGTGAACCCCGCCTACTCCAGTTGCAAACATATCTAGTAAGAACGGTTAGCTGTTGGACTTTCAAGACCTCAGGGGCACTCACGAAGACATAATGCTATTGTCGCAACAGCCAAGACCTGTACATGTCAAAGTCAGCAACAGACATCGCGTGTTGTTCTAGCCAAGGGATGGGATGAAGTTGTGCATCAAGCTGGATAGGAGACGACCGTATGTGCAACCAGCGGCCATTGGCCACCATTGAACCAGTTCGAAGCCATCAACACTGCTTGTGTACACACATCTGATGTACTTACATATGAAAAGATGAGAAGCACTGTCCCATTGTCAGCATGTCGATCCCAATGACCCCGTCTCACTTCCTGCCAGATGCAAGCACTCAATCCAGACCCGCAAAGCGCCAACGGATAGATGAATGGCACGAACCAACAGTAAAGTTGAGTAATGGGAAGAGACTTCGAGAAACACTCACCATCGTCGATCTGTACGCCTCCCGTCAGGAAGAACTTGACGTACAGCCTCTGTGCGATAAACAGGAGGCTCAGGGCCATGCCAAAGCCAGAGACGTAGTAGGCCTCTGGCACTCCCTGCCGCCGCGGGTTGTCAAAGTCAACCACGTATCCCTCTGGCGGTTCTAGAACCGTCGGCACGCCTTGAACAATAGGCATCTTGATGGATTGAAGTCACCTTCAACATGCAAAGACGGAACTTCTGTCGATTGCTTGGCAGGAACAAAAGTGACAGGACAGACAGTTCGGAGAAAAAGGAACCCAGGTCAAGAGGGAAGGATCACGATGGCCCCAAGAGAGCGAGACGGGGGCTAGTTGAAGCAAAGATTGGCCACTCCCTGGCAAAAAGAAAAGCCTACCACATTCGGACCTGAGGATCAAGAGTGACTGATGGCGTACACGAGCACCACTAACGCACCGTCTGGTGCTAACTGGCAGCCCAACATTCAGCTCTTCAACAGTGGTTCGCGTGCCAAGGATCCGCCGTCCAAGATTGAGGGGGGAGGCGCATGATACAGGTCAGAGACTACGTACACGACAACCGATGGCCCCGACTGCTGTTGCCATGTCCCGCGCGGCTAAGATGCTGCTGCTGCTGCTGCTGCTACTGCAGGTCAGGGGGGTCCATCATGATGGCACGATTTTTGAAATCTAGCGTGCCTGCAGCATGTCCAAGATTGCAGTGCACCAACAGTGCGGAATAACCACCACGGTGCTACGTATAACGCCCGTGTACTAAGTCTCGACTTGGTAAAGGAATGTCTCACGAAGGAAGCAGCAATCTTCAGCCGTCCTCCGCCTACTGGCTGGTTGGTTGGGTTTCTTTCTGGAACGGCCAGGGACCAGGGAAAATGGAGTACCGAGGCTGCAGTGTCTGCTTCTGGAAGCCCAAGCCCAAGCCCTTTCATGTCGATGCTGCGGCGTTGCTTCTTCCCGAGCCACACGGCTGGTCTGCCCAATCAACTCGGTGATAAACATGCTTTTACGACTCATTCTTCTCCACGACGGTTCAGCCAGGTCATGTCATGTAAGTCCGAGTTGACAGACGCCTCTACATTCCTGCTGTAACGCTACGCTGACACGCACACAACGTCCCGCCTCCTCCGCCTGTTGGTCCTTGGGCAACAACACCCCCGTGCCATTTCCCATCTTGATTCCCTAGCGGCGATTGTGATATGACAGGGGGCTTAGGTCGAGTATCGTCCATCACCCATAGGCTAGCAAAAGATGCATAATGCCCTGTCTAACCAGGTTTCGTCTTGGTCAAGAATCCCTGCGTCGAGTCTTGTGGGCCCTTTTTTGTCGCGTCCAACGCCGGTCTTGTTTTAGCGCAGCCAGCAAGACCCAGGTTTCAGGGGAGAAAAGGGCTGGCACTCGGGGCCGCAGTCAAAAACACTCTCCGTTCTGTAGCATCCGTCAGTTGTCAAACCCGCGGAAGCGATCGACGCTGATCACTGACTACGCAGCACATCATGTGGGTTAGGGGGATCGAGAGTTCATTCTGACACATGACCTGTTGGCTGAGCCCTTGCCAACAGGGACCAACAACTTGACAGCAAGTCAATGCATTGCATTGAATCCATGTTAATAGAGCAAACAGAGTTTTAATCTTCCTCTGGTCACATTGGATACGACAAAAACCCTCATCGAACTGGAAATTTCCCGGCGCCAGACGCGGGATGCGCAATTATTTCAAGGATGGACCGGGCTTTTACCCCGTACGGAGTAGTTTGAGCTTACCCATGATCTCGTCAACCCTCACAAAGCAGTCCAATCTGAGAGTGATCTGTGGGGAGCCCAGTTAACCGAAGGGATCTCCTCCCCCGGGCACGGTCAACTTGCATCCGGATCAACAGGGGGTATCCCCAGGGGAGGGAGAACTTGGCGCTAGCCGGGGATTGTCAGGGCGTAGGGGAACGCCACTGAAGAGGGCATTGACTGTTGGTGAAGCCTTCGACGTCGGAGGGTGAGGAACCGGTTCCTCTCAAGCTGTGGCAGTAAGCTCTAGCAACGCGTGGCTGCTCAATGGTGCAATCCCACTCATCTCTCCATCCGCATCACGGACTTTGTTCCTTCCCATTGACATCTCTTCACGTGTATCCCACGTGCTGTTGATCAAGACTTGCAGATCAATCAGCATTTCCAGAAGAAACCAAGTGGGTAAGCCTATATCAAAAGGTGTTCATGAGCGTCTTCCCCCCGACCTTGATGTCATCAGACTGGTGGACCTTGGGACTCTCCGTCCTTGCCGAGATTCAAATCTCTCTCTCAGTTCCGCAGTTCAGCTAGTCCCCCACTGGTCTGTGACAGCCAGGTCGAGGGATGGATGCCTCATCATCCTCCGTCCCCATCAGGGAGCCAACACCGCTTTCGTTCAGCATAGCCCGTCATGCTATGCCCGGACGGAAATACAATTCCTATTGTTAGTCTAGCCCAAGGCCAAGGGGAAGAAAGATCCCTCTAATAAAGACGACGCTCCTCATCAAGCACCTGCAGATCGTTGCCCTCCTCCTCCTCCCTCCCTCTCCAACGCGACGCCTACACTGCACTGTACGTGTCGAGCATCACATTCGTTTGAATCCCACACGCCCCGACACGTCAAGCTTGACCCAAGGCATCCTTTCTTTAAATCCCAAACATGAAGTTTGATATCCTTGTTGCTGCCAGCTCAGCATTGGCTTTCGGCGCCACAACCGCCTCGGCCAGTCCCGCTAAGGCTTGCTACCGATGTGTAAGTAAAACCTACGTTGTAACAGCCGTCAAAGTCAATCATTGCACTTGCTGTATTCCATATCATATCACCTCCCTTCTCAACATGACTTCTCAATCAATACCATACATCATGACTAACGAGATATCACCTCAGTGCGCTGCTCTCTCCCGAGCCGGCCTCGGCAGCAAGGTCGTCACCCAGACCCAGGCACTCTACGATGATCGGATGGACTCTTACTGGTCCGTCAGCGCCGCTCTTCGTCCTGACTGCATCGCCCTGCCCGAGACGGCCGAGGATGTCTCCAAGATCATCAAGGTCATCACCCAGCACAAGTGCAGCTTTGGCATTCGCGGTGGTGGCCACGGCAACTTTGCCCTCTCCAACTCGATAGAGGATGGTATCACCATTGACTTTGGTGAGTGAGATCCTCCATAATCCTTTGTCTATCCCACTTCATATACTTCAACCCTTTACGGCTAGTCACTAACAACTCAAGGTTACATGAACGGCACCGAGTATGATGCTGACAAGAACCTCGCCCGTGTTCAGCCTGGTGGTCACTGGCAAGACGTTTATGATACCCTTGCCCCTCACGGCCTCGTCGTCGCTGGGTAAGTCCACTTGACTCCCTCTCATCCCAAAATACCTAACTAACCCTTGCCATCTAGTGGACGCGCTGGTACCGTCGGTGTTGGTGGTTTCGTTACCGGTGGTGGCAACTCATTCCACTCTGCTTCTCATGTAAGCGGCATCAACTTCTCAAGGCTCTTCAGGTCAAATGCTGACACAGTTCAAAGGGAATGTCTTGCGACACAGTTGCCGGCTGGCAACTTGTTCTAGCCAACGGCGAGATCGTCGAAGCCAACGCCAACGAGAACGCTGATCTCTGGCAGGTAAGAACCCCCAACTCTCTACCATCAGTGCCCGTACTAACCCGATACTCAGGCCATGAAAGGTGGTACCGGAAACTTCGGTCTCATCACCCGGATCGACATGATCCCCATCGAGTTCGAGGACCGTAGCAACCCCGTCATCTGGGGCGGCAACCTGCTCTACAGCCCCGAGGCCGGCCCCGCCGTCATCGACGCTCTTCTCGACTTTACCGACAATGTCAAGGATGACGAGGACTCGAGCAGCATTGTCTACTGGGCCTATCTCCCCGCCATTGCCGGGGGCACCATCCTCAACGCCGCCATCGAAAACACCAAGGCCAAGGTCAAGCCCCCTGCTTTCGACGGCTTCTACGCCATCGAGGGACGTCAGCAGGACACCACCAAGGTTGACAAGATGAGCACCGTCACCCTCGAGCTTGGCTCTGGTCAACCCGCCGGCTTCCGCAATGTGTGGTTCACAAGCTCCTTCAAGACCAACGCCGAGATCCTCAGCTACGCCGTCGACAAGTTCAACAAGCTCAACGAGGACCTCGAGGCACTCATGCCCAGCGCTGACTCTGGCCTCAACACCCTCTGCATGTTCCAGCCCATCACAAAGTCCATTGCAGAAAAGGGTGTCGCCAACGGAGGCAACGTGATGGGTCTTGACAAGTACACCGAGGATGGCAACGGCATCATGTTCCTCCTCACCTGGGCCGCCCACGGCGAGGACAACGAGAAGGCCGCCTTCCCCCTGCTCAAGGCCTACGTCGACGATCTCGAGGCCAAGGCCAAGGAGCTCGATGCTTGGTGGCCCTGGAAGTTTATCAACTATGCTCACCTTACTCAGGATCCCCTGTCGACTGTCGGCGCCGAGGCCCTTGCTAAGCTCCAGGCCGCTAGCAAGAAGTACGATCCCCAGGGCGTCTTCCAGAAGCTGCGAACTTCGGGCTTCAAGATTCCTTTTTAATTGTAGCGACATGTTCATTTTCCAATTCCTAGACCTAGATACTTGACGCCTAATAAGGAATTTGCCATGTTGAGTGTGACGGGCCGAAGCCCCTGAACAGTCCATCATTAGAACACAACGTCTAGGGCCCTCTTGACGTCTTACTCACAGCTATGAAACAACAGTCATAGATTAATGAGGTATTCTGTATTCGTTAAATTATTAGAGAACTACTTCACGCGTACAAGCATTGGATTAAGCTTTGAGTCATCTTCTTGGAAGTATCTGGCAGTGATGTACCCCATTTTCCATCAACGAAACACCCCTTAAATGTCCCTAATTTGGCCATCACAGCTGCACTTTACACACAAACGACTCTCCCTGTGTCCTTCACCTTGTTCAATACATTTCGGAGCACGAAAGAAGGGGTGTAAAATGCACGCCTCTTGCGGCGCTTTGAGTCGTACTCGGAGAAGCCGTCGCTTAGGTTCTCCGCGCCCAAAGTATTGATGTCTCCGACAATAACCAGGCCGCAGGTTGAGCGGCTGAGCATCGCAGTCAATATTCGGTTGTCGGCAAGGGTCTGGGGACCAACCGCTTGCGTAACACCAAGGATAGCCACCACAATCTTGCTCTCGCAACCTTGGAAATCCTCAATAGTCGTCGCCGGCTTCATTCTAGTCAACATCAAGTGACCTGAGCCCTTCCGTATGTCCTCCACAAGATCGGCGTTCGCCCTGTCGGGGCTGATGATGATGATATCCGAAGGGTCTGCTCTCTTACACTTGACAAAATCAATGACAAAATCTAGGGCGACTTGAACTTGAACTGAGTTCTGCTTGGAGCCAGTGATTTTATTCACGTGGCAGTACGACTTCTCGCAGTGAATAAACACCTCATGAAAGGTGTTGGAAGCAACAGGCAACAAGTCCAGGTACTTGTTGGTGAGATAAAGTTCCAGCTTTCGGCCAAGTTCGTACTCCTTGTGTTCGAAGTCACTGTTGGGGCGGTGATGCAAAGGGGTTTCCAAGTACATCCCCTGTTGGCACAGCTGGAATAAACTTTGAGGCATGCGAAGTTGGGTTCTCAGGCGAAGGACTGGCCAACCGCTCGCTTCGAGGAAGGCCAATGGAGATATTATACCGTTTTGTCCCAGGCGATTGATGTATTTGCCACCCTTTTCCCGCACTTCGAACCCCTCGACAACTGGAGGGATCTGACAATCATCCCCGGCTAGGAGGCATGGGAGGAGAGTGTTTCCCCACACAGAGTAGAGGTCAGGGCGACTAATACTCCCAGCGTCGTCGACTGCGATTCCCTTGGCAAGCTCGTTCTTCCAGTTTCTGTAAGGATCTTTCTTGGAGCAAGACAGGGCCGGGGTTGTGCACACGATGTCGGCATGGCGCAGAATTCCAATTAGTAGCGCCCCGATCGTTGATACTGGCACTTGGCCACCACCACGGTTGTATTCGGACCAGCCAATATCCCCCTTGGCCACGGCACGAAGCCGTTTCATTTTCTCTTGCTTGCCAATATCGTCGCGCATCTGGTGAAGGCCCGGGCTGTCGTCTAGTCGGAGGCTTCGAACACCAGGAGAGCGAAGGATTGCTAGCAGCCAAAATGCCAAGGATAGATGCAGTTTCCATGGTCTTGGTTCTTCCCATACAGAATCAGGAAATGCACGATTCCCAGCGTAAGGGCTCTGCAATAAACTGAAGAATGCGCCAATTTCATCCTCTATTCTGTAGCCTCGCACAATGAGTTTGCAATGGGCACGAGTCATGTCATACAGCTGCTTGGTGTTGTTCAGCCGATTGGTGATACTGCAGGTGATTTGATCGAGTCGAGAGGCAAAGTTGTCCACGGTCACGTCCGACGGAGCACTGCAATAGACCCTGCCGACACTGCTTGTTAGAGCAAGGGCGCCGACAGCCAGTGCTGTCGTTTTTCCGAACCCAGGCCCCTATTCACCGTCAGAAGGAATTCCGGGATGCTTTTGAACTACTTACTCCAGTTATAATGCCAAGTCCGAGTGGTCTCTTACCCAGGTAACGTCGCAGTCGAGGCCGGTCAGCCAGGGGCACCTCCTCCATCATGGCATCGAGGTGAGTCTCATCGATATCATCCAAGATATCAACTTCTGGTAGGGCCCAATGGTAGTAATTGGCGTCTTGTTGCGCTCCTGTGGCCTGTTTATGCATGGTAGGGTGGAAGCCAGTGCCACGTAGAAGATCTCGATGGTAGCTCATCTTCAATTGAAGGTCCAACGGTATGGTCTGCAGGATTTGACCGCTCTCATCAGTTCGCAAGCCGGCGGCGACGGGGTTGGATGGCATCGCTTTGGGGTGGAACTGGCAGACCGCAGCAACCTTGCGCTCGCAGTCTGCTGTCGGTGCGTTGAACTGAAGGGAAACGAGATTCTATCCGTCTTGCCCTTTGGCCAGTGTCGCCTCCGAAATTCGCTGTCTGACTAGCAGAACCAGGTAGGATTCACCAAAACCAGCTGTCTTAATGGCGTTGATGTCATGAGGATGGTGTACAATTCTAGCTTCCCACTCGGCTACCTTGGGGTCGTCACATAGGTATAGCTGTAGAACCCCGCCTCGAGAGAGATACTGCCAAGCTGAACGGGCTTCAGGTTTGTAGTGTTTGTTGATTGGCACGATGACATAGTATGTAGATCCTGGTGCGCCCATTCTCGCATCGATGAACAACGCGGAAATCTCGAGTGTGGCGATGCTGTCGGCAGCATTGCGAAGCCAGACAAAGCCCTGGACCTGCGATTGGGTGAGGGCAGCCACATGGGCGTTGTCGTCGTGAAAGGACCATGCTGGTGCGAACTGGTGGCCTTGGGTCCATGGAAGCATAGATTGGTACCGATACATGTTCCAAGCATGCTGCCTCCCGTAAGGATAGCTAAAAGGGCGTGGGAGGATGTTCTCATGCCACTTTGAGACTATATCTTGGCGAGTTGCGCCGACAAGAATGGTGAATTCTCTTTGCTCTAGAAGCTCTCGCAGGGGCTTTGAGCCGGCGATGGGCACGTTGTCGTTGAACCAGGTATCTACCACATCGTCGGGGCTGGCGAACGGCATGCAGTATCCATCGATCTTTGCGTAGGCGCCTTTCTCAAGTGACACTTTGAGCAGTGTGAATTCGGCTCTCTTCCTCCAGAGTCGCCCGTGTTGGGTTTGGCCTTTGGGGATGGCCTCGGCTATATAGGTAAATCGACCACGAGGGAACTTGACAAAAAGCCGGTATTGTCTCAAAACAGTCGGGGTTCCATAGTTGCGGTTCGCTATGATTCATTAGAAATGCCATTTCGCGTGACAAGAGATGTGTGAAAGCCCACCTCGGTAGCGTATGCCAAAGCCGTCATCGTCGTTGCTTCGACCAAGAAGAAATCTGATGGAAATGCCCATCCATGGGTCCACGTCAGGCTTAGCACTCCAGATCAAGTAAACCGCCGTTCTGGCTACCCTTCCCGGGTCTTTGAACTTTCCTAGGAAGGTTTTGTTGTCGTCATCGAGAAAAAGGGCAGAGTGCCACGATTTGAAGGAACCTTTGGGGCCTGTGTCACCTGAGGAGGTCTGACTCCCAGAATCGCCGTTTTGGCTCATGATCTTTTGAACGGAGAAAGGTGCATTCTCTTTCGATTCCTTCCGGTTGGACTTCTCTGAGAATAGATGATGGGATCCTGGTGTTGAAAAGTGATGTGGTGCTGTTGTTGGGGATGAGTTGAGGCTGGGGTATCGCACCTTCCTCGAGAGCAATCCCGACCACCTGCCCACCCGTACCTGCCTACTACGGCGGTCGATATCTATATAAGAGATATACTTTTATATATATAAGAAGTATATAGCTTTAATAAGGTAGGTTATCGCAAGCTGTGGCCGCAAGCTGTTGCAAGCCGTTACTTTTATAACAGCCTACGGCCACAGCTTACAAACGGCTTGCGGCCATAGTTTGCAACAGCTTGCAACTGTTGAAAAGGAACGATAATGCCGCGGCCACTAACTATGTGGGTGCGCCCTGTTTTTGGCTCAGTGGTCTACCTTTCGGCAAATATACCCAAATTAATTCAATTGCCATCTACTCAGTTTACTAGCCGCAACAGACCGGACACTATTAACAATATTGTGACAATTGAGCTATTCCAAAACCCATCCATCTTCCAGCTATCCAATCAGCACATCATTCCGAGCCAAAAATTCGAGGCCAATAGTTGTAGACGACATAAGAGTCGACACAAGTGCCAACAGCGAGGCCAACGAGGATGTATCGCCGGGTACGGGGCGACAAGTTGCTCCACCTCCACAGGTTTGTGCTGCTCGCGGTGGATGGGGCACTCTCGGAAGTCAGAGACTTGAGAAAAGGTGTGGTCGTGGAGAAGTTCTTGCGGGTGGCTTGGAGGGCTGGGGACGAAGCCCGAGCGATGAGAGCGGCAGACATGATGATAGGAATGTCGGGGATTGACAGTCGATGATGGTAAAGAAGTAGATGTTCTGGTTGTTTGAAGTTTGCTCGATTGCTTAATTGCTCATTTTAAGAGATTCCAGGGGCCTATATATACATAATCTATACTAAACATGACATGACGCTGAATGGCGATGCCGTTATCCTTAACCGTAAGGCCGGTCAGTTATGGCTGACAATCGCTTCCCTCCAACCACTAACGCCTCAAAATCAAAAACAACAACACAACTCCCGACATGACGCATAACTCTTGTCAGCCACCCGGACGCTTCGGCCGATTAATCGTCAGCGGTTTGAAGGGCTTGCGCAAGCGGTCCATGGACGGCGCAGGGCCTAATCCTACAGGCCGCCTCACGCCTCCGCGGGGCTTGGCCGACATGAACGTTGTGGCATGAAGGCTTGAGGCTGGCCGGTTAGGCGCTGCCTTTTCCTCATCATTGCCATTTTCGGCTGCTGCCTTGTCCCTCGACGGGGGCCGCGGAGGGGAGCTGGAGAAGCAGGCGTAGGGTTTTCGAGAGCCACCGTCTATCTTAGGGACGTTGGGCTTTGGCAAAGGTCGAGCTGAAGAGAGTTTGTGGTTTGCCAGTTCGGGATCGATGGCGGGTTTTTGCTGGTGATTCTGAGTGGGCAATCTTGCTGCTAGGCTGTTCTGCCGCGCAAGAGCAGCTTCGTATCGTACCCTGGAAAACGAGTTGGTCTGCTGCGGTTGTCGCGGTGGTTCTGGTGGTGGCCGGGGTGCATTTGGGCCTTGGTTCAACCAACTCATCATGCTCTTTTGGCCAGTCCCTCGTCGATTCGACCCCTTCTTCAGCCCAGGCTTTGAAGTCTGTTGTTGGACTGTAGTTGCGGCTGCTACGTCAAGTGCAACCTTGTGCGCTCCGGCGGTTGTGAATCCCGGAAGAGAGGAAAGTGTAAAATCGGAGGATTGCTCCATTGTTGTCGTGTACTCCCTCTGCCATGGGAGTTCTCCAGTCTCGTCGTAAGAGTCATTCGGCAGCGAGGTGCGTTGTCGTTTCGGAGCACGAGAATAATGGCGACCAGAATCTTCGTCATGCCCATCTACGTTCTTAGGGTCGACAGGATCAACTGGAAAAGCGTCGTCTTCGGGCGAAAACATAGGAGGGAGTTTTCCAAAAATGGCATTCTCAGCTGGTGCCTCTCTTCCAAGAATCTTGGCCGCACTTTCAATCACTCGTCGGTCAAACGATGGGCCCTGCTTCGCGAAGGCTTTTGAGGCGAATGGCGAGATAAATGGCGACAGCTCGACCTTGCTGCTCATCCCCTGTGAGCCATAGAGGGGACAGCTCAGGTACAGCAGAGCCTGGGCTCGGGTCATGGCCACATACAGCAGTCGTCGTTCCTCGTCAGTGTCTTCGGACCTCGAATGGGGTATCGATCCAGTGTAGACTGATGGAACAAAGACGACAGGCCATTCCAGTCCTTTTGCCGCATGGATGGTCGAGATTGTAACCAGAGATTTCTGGTCTTTTGATCCGTCGTTCTTTTGCGCATCCGATGCCAACGAGACATTGGCCAGGAACCGCCCAAGCATGTCGTCCTCCTTCACTTGGTTCAGATTTTCGATCTCAGGAAGTGCATCCTCATCGATCGATCCGAAATCCCTCATGAAATCGCTCACCAGGTTGACAAATTCTTGGACGTTGGCCCATCTCTGCTCATGGTCTTCGGTATATTCCTCCTCCAAGTACTTTTTGAAGTTGAGCTGGGTGATCAACTGCTCAATCAGATCGACCAGGGTGACGGGGCTGCTCTGGGTGATTCCGTCTGCTTGCTTTCGGAGAGTTGAGATGACTCTGATAAGCTCTGTGTTGAGTTTCTGTTCCATCTTTTGTCGGATATTAGTGGTTGCTTTGCGACTACCTCTGCAATGCTTCAATATCAATGTCCAGAGGCTCATGTTGGCTTTTTCTGCTTCTTCGAGGAGAGACTTGATTGTTGCCTCGCCTATGCCTCGTCGTGGCACATTAATGATTCTTGCCAACGCATCGTTGTTTTCTGGCTGGCTCACGACGCGCAGGTAATCCAATAGCACTTTGATCTCCTTTCGCTCGTAAAACTTGTGTCCTCCAATCATTCGATACGCGATGCCGGCTTTTCCCAGAGCAGATTCGATGTGTCGCGAGAGAGCAGCTGACCTCAGGAGGATTGCCACATCTTCGTACTTGAGCATCTCACCAAACATCATGACTGCTCGTTTAAGCTCAGAGACGATCCAGTCACCTTCTGCAGCTGAGCTCTTCAGAGTTCTGAGAACAGGTCGTGCACCCTTAGTGTGGACCGGTAGCAGAACTTTTTGATATCGCTTCTTGTCTTGCTGGATGACGTTGAGCGATACGTCGAGGATGGATTGTGACGACCGGTAATTCTCTTCCAGTGACACCTCGTCTGTGTCAGGATAATCTCGTAATAGGCGGTAGAGGTTTCGAATCTCGGCCGAACGCCAGCCGTAGATGCTCTGATCTGGGTCACCCACGATCGTGATTCGATGGTTGGCTTGGGCGAACAGCTTCATCAACTCATACTGAATGCCGTTGGTGTCCTGGTACTCGTCGATGAGAACCGCTTGAACGTTGGAAACACAGGCCGGGTGGTCTCTCAGCAACTCAACGCATTTTACCAAGAGGTCGTCGTAGTCCAGTAAATTCGACCGTTTGAGTTGGGTCTGGTACTCTTGATAGCATGTCCTCAGCGCCGGGTTTTCTGGGCGCTTTTTCGTCCCTTGTGATGGAGCAGCGTTTGGCCCCCTTGCCTTTTCCTTGCTGATCCAGGACTTGGCTGCAAGTGGTTCAATGCCGAGTTCAAGCCTTTTGCAGATTCTCTGGATGATGGCCTTGGAGTCTCCGTCGTCCGCGATACCGAATTTCGAGTCCAGTCCAATGCGGTTTCCATATATTGATAGATATCGACGAGCGATCGAATGAAACGTTCCCAGCACAATCTTCTTCTCGCATTGTTCACCCAGGGCCTTCCCAATGCGATCCTTCATTTCTCGGGCGGCTTTCACGGTGAAGGTGGCGACGATCACGTCGGAGGGACGGTAGCCAACACGTTGGACAAGCCATACTACCCGAGATGTGAGGGTGTGTGTTTTCCCACTGCCCGGCCCTGCCAAGATAGCAACGGTAGATGCAGAGGATATCACGGCACGGCGTTGCGCCTCGTTCAGCGACCGCAGGATCGCATCTTCGCCGTTCGATGGTGGCATGCTGGGGACGTGGACGGGTCCACGCGTTGATGCTGGTTTCTCGAGGGATTGGTTATCATCGAAGGTTCTTCTGGTTCGTGTTGTGGTCGGAAATTCGAGCTTGTAAGCCAGGACAATCGCCGGCTTCAGTATGGCATCGATTCGGGGAGCATGGCGGGCGCGTTAATGGCCCATTCCATTTCGCGACGCGGAGGTGGGAGCCTCGCGATGTCATGTGACCTTCAATTTCTGTGTTGGACTGCAGGGTAATAAGCCTCTTCTCACCGCAAGAGGAAAGCGGCTGAAAGTGCACTTGGAATTTGATGGTATCACATTCCATTATCCTTAAAACATTTCTCCAATACATTTTGTGATTTTACACTTTGTCGAATTTCTGTGTCAAATAGATCCGCCGAGGGAGGCACTCAATGAATGAGTTCGCCATAATTGCCAAGCTTCCTCCATCCACGACAAGAGCTCTAACCGATGTTCAGCTGGAAACAAAACCCTCAAAGACCCGTCACTCGAGTGCTAACTCTGCCGACATTCTCCTACCGAGAGTGATATCAGATCACCCGTCACACTGCTGCCGTCGTCAGTCACTATCACAGTCACTAACTCGAGATATCACGGCGCGATCTGCACAGCTGCAACCACACATAAGCTGCGTGCTCCTCGCTTCCGGATTTCGGCATCACGTTCACCGCATCCTCCTCGAGCACTGAGCGATATGATGTGAATTATGGAGTTGGCTGAATTGTGATGATCACGGAGCTAATGTGCAATCACCAACCAAATCACCAAACCCCTTCCCCGAGGGTAGCGTGAAGTTCTAGTCATGCGATAGTAGTGCGACTCTAGACGATAGGCGCCAGTGATGAGTATCTGACCAACTACACCGTCGCCCTTGGGAGGTCCAGCAATGTGATGTCACACAGAGACGAGCATCTCATTCGAAGAAGCCAAAGCATCACATGATGAGGAGCTGGGCTGGGACGCTCCACCGCCATGCAAGGCCCGAGAGTGTGGGCAAGGCGGGCGACGCAGACAATTGGGCCTCAAATTGAGGCCCACGGACCCCTAGACCAGGGGACGCATTGTTTGTTAGGCCATGGTGGTGTGGGATGGCTGATGATTGAAGGGCTGGGATATCGTAGATCCAGGAACAATCAAGCTCGAACAAGGCCATTGTGTATGTCCACGTCAGGTGGGTCAAGAATTGGGGTTTTCTCCCCTGGGTAAAGCATAGTTAAAAAAGAATGATAGGAAATAAGAGACCTACAATACGTATGATACCTCCTTTATTATCTTATAAACGTTTATGTAGAATTACTTGTAGTATTAGAGAGGAGTCAGATTTCGTTGCCGTGGTGGTGTCTCTTCCTGGTGGTGATGGTGGCTCGCCCCGCCCCGCTCCGCCAAACCACACCAGACCAGTCCCGACCACAGACAAATCTTTTACAGGCACAAGAGCGATTTGCAATCCTGGCTCCCGGGATCCAAGAGGCGAGAGAGGTTGAGGCATGTGGAGTGCGGTGGTTGGCGAGTGGGAACTGACCGCCAATCACCCGCTGGCACACTATATTGCCCGGCGGTTAACCAACCAACCACAGCTCGTAGATGGCCTCGTCACACTCTCAACTCACATCTCGGCTGCAACCACTCTCCTGCCGTCACCCACCTAGGATGGGCGAGCTATTCTCGGACGCCTCTCATGCGTGTGCCACCATTCGACGGCTGCCAGAGGACCGGCGTGGCCTGGGGGTCCCCTCATGCGTCCTGGCGACTCAGCGTCCAGCCTTCGAGTCCAGCGGCTAACGTCGAGCAATGGGCCATCACCACCAGCCCGCTATATACCCTATTGATACCGCAAGTTCCGTCTTCCGTGCATGATACTCTTCACCTAGTGTTTCGCCTCTTTGTGTTCAGGAGGTCACATCACACAAGCTGGCTCCTCCCAACAAGTAAAAAGGTGCCTCGCCTCCGACCTCTTGTCCCCCACGATGCTTCTTGAAGGTGCCCGCTCAACAATACCCCTCGGCCTGCTTCTGCTTCTGCCTCTTTCACTCCTTTGCACTGCTCAGCCTTACCTTGTCCGCTCCCAGGTTCTCGACGCCCGAGGTAGCGATCCCAAAGCCACGGACGAACCCATCCCAGGCGGACCTGTGAACGACAATCTCGCCGCTCAGATCGGCGGTATAATCGGAGCATACGCAGCTTCGCTGGTGCTGGTCGCCCTCACACTGGTTGCCTTGTCAAAGAAGCGTCGCCACCACATCGCTGCCGGAATTGAGGAAGTCGATTTTGCGAAACAAGATATCAGCCCAGATTTTGGTTCCAAGCCTGGCGTGCCCTTGAACATCATCACCGAGTCCTCTTTCGTCCAGCCTCACTTCAAGAACAGCACCGACACCAACAGCCCGAACCCATACATCCACCCATCGCCAGACTCAACCGTCGGCGCACCTGGTACCAACCCATTTGTTGATCAGAGAATCGTGGCAGCAGACAGAGTCATGGCTCAGTCACAGCTCGAAGATATGTACCGACACGTCCTTGAGGCCGAAGACGCCAAGAAGCGAGGAGTTGCCTATGATCCCCTCCCGCCTACCGCCACCCACCAGCGAGGTCCCTCGACAGCGGCCTCGATCTTGTCTCTTCGGTCTGCAGCATCATCGCCATCCAAGAAGGAAAGGACCAAGCCTGCCAACCTGGATCTGAATGCCTCTCGCGAGGAGAAGAGCCGGTCAAGGACTTCCTCACTTCTCTCGGCCCTCCGATCACCAAAGAAGAAGTCTATGAAGGGCATGAACATCTCATCGCCCATCATGACACCTCAGTCTACCGAGTTCCCCCGCCACGAGTCGCAAGAGATGAGCACGATCCCGCCTCGACACTACGCCCCGGCCGCGCCACCTCCGGTCCCCACCGACCAGGCTCCGTATCCGGGCCCGGCCTCGACTCACGTGTCTCCCCCGACCCCCGACATCTCACCCCAGAGTGTCCAGACCATCGATGAGCGTATCGGATCACAGCTTCCTCCTATTGGCCACGGTCGGAATGAGTCGCTAGCACCGACCGATCACGAACGCGAACCCGAGTCCGCCACTTCGGAGCACTCTCAGGCGCCGCTGGTCGGCCTCCCTCAGTCTCCCAAGCCCGGCTCCCGGTTCCCGTCTAACGTCTCTCTTCCGTCTTTGCCTTCATCGCCTAAGCCTGGATCGACATTCAACCGCTCCAACACACCTGCTTCGGCCGTCCGTGCCGGTGGTGCCCTACCCCTGCGTGCCTATGAGCCTGCCATGGTCTCACCCAACAGCATTACTCAGACCACCAAGCAGACAGTGTTCGAGAGAAAGGGACCTATGTCGCCCGGTGGAGGCATCACCCCCCGTACCGCTGGTGCAGTGCCATACTCTCCTTATCAGCCCTTCACACCCTGCATGCCGATGACCCCATCGCTCGTTACCAAGGAAGACCGGAAGAGGATGAAGCGTATGGTTCCCAAGACTCCTACCCTGGAGATGGTGAAGAGCGCAGATGATATTTGGTAAACGAAGCATGCGGGAGTTGGTAGGACTATTTTTTTTCTCGGTTTCTTGCATCACATATTATTTTCCTAGATGTCAAAACGGTACCTCCACTTGGATGGTCACCATCATGTCGCCATGACTTTGGATCTCCTTGGCTGGAAGCCCTGGGTATTGATCAAGTAGGCAAGATAGCCTGCTGGGAGGGAGATAGTATGATACCAGGAGAGGGACAGGGCATTATTTGCATAAAATCTTTTGTACACGTTACCCCAACTGGACCTTGAAGTTGTCCCGGCCAGAGCACGCACGGCATATGCGGTGCTGCCTTGAAATACGATTTGATAATTCTCTCATAATCCGGGGTGCATCAACAAGTGAGGTGGTTTCTAAGATCGGGCCGCTAATCGAAGGAGAATAACAACGGATGCAGCAAGATTCGATCAAGAACGAGGAAGCGTCGGGTCGGGACTGAGTGAGGGTGACGCAACTTAATCATCGGAGATGGGACCCCCTGATATTGCATCACGGCGGGCCATTTCGTGGCGGCGGGGCATCTGGCATCGTCGCTGGCCGGCCTTGCCTTGACTTGCCCTGCTCATGGCAGGCAGGCAGGCCCGAGAAGAGCAACCCCAATCAACCAGGAGAGGTTGCATCGCCAAACTTAATTGTATTCCGGCATTGTTTGGATTGGTAGGAGATCGATTGATCGCTTGCTGGTGATCCATCCAGTGAGGTTACATACAAGGGGGGCGATCAGGAAGAGGGCAGCATCCAACGGCTCCACTGCGCCGTTACCAAACAGGTCAAGTCCCGGCAACCATCAGCACTGACGAGATGCACCCGGGTTCCGGTACGAAAAGAAAAGAAAAGAAGAGAGGCACTGGAACGTGTGCTCTCTCTCGGGTGAACCACGCGCGGGGCGGCCCAGAATTGTACGACAGTGAAACTCGCGTGGCTAGGCCGAGACAAAGCCTTACTCATGCCTGCCACGATTGTACTTTGATGAGAGATAACAGCAACAGGACCAATAGAATGATGATGAGGGTGAGGGTGAGGAGGATTGATGGGGCTCGGACCTGATTGGGGCTATGGAATAAAAACCCTGGTCTTTTTGGAAGTTTTTTCGTCGTCGACAAGGTCTTGTCTGCAACAACGGAAGACATCATCAGTCCGCGAATGGGGACTGGCTGGATGGGTTGCACAGTGTCAAGGGCTGGCTGAGTCATCGCACTTCAGATAGACAAGGGGGTGAGAGCCATGCAAGAAACACGACTCTGTCGAATGATTGGCATGAAATAATAAAACAAATATAGCGTGGATAGGTAGTCTGCCATGGAGGTTGCACTTGATGCATTTTCCCGAGGTTCCTGGGCCTGCATGGTGTTTTGCCGGCATCTCAAGGGGAGGCCTCGATTGAGCAATTTGGAGGGGACGGGCGAGAATCTGTACCGTGTGAAGTCGACATAGCCGGAAGGGAAACACTGTACGGCTCTAGCCGCAAGCCCCCCTCCTCCGGGGGTGTTCCGTGCCAATTAACCACGACGCTGTGTTTCTGGCCAGCAAAAGAACCAGGCAAAACAGGGACGACGACGCACTGTATTCCATGCGGCCCAGCAGAAGTAGAGCAGAGCAGAGCAGACATTTAAAAAAACAAGTGGGCCCTCTGAGCTCCTCACGAGCGAGAGTGAAAAACGGGCTTGGCCAAGCGTGGACTCGACTGGGCTTCGCTGGGCTGATATCCGGGTCCCATCGTACGATTTTCCGCCCATACTCGTCCCTCTCCTCAAATCGAATTCCTTGCAGCCATCGCTTCCCTCAATCACCCATTACCATCATCAAGCGTATTTTGCTTCCAGTCAGGCCACCATTGCGAGGTCGCGCTGCTATTCCCTTGCCGCAAACCCCGGCCTTCCATCGAACGTTCGGCCGCATCCGCCGTCCATCGGTCGATCCCATCCCATCCCATCCCCGGAGAACACACCAGACACCACCCGTGGGCAATCGTCAACCGCCTGTCGTCAGGTCAGAGCCCGTCAGCCGCTGTCGCATCTACGCCCACGCCTCTGTGAGATAGAGGCAGAGGCAGAGCCAGATTGAAACGGCGATAGAGAAGAACATCAACGAGACGGGGAAAATTAGGTAGCCGTCACCAGCAATTCTCGCTCCGGCGACGAGTCCAGCGTGGGAGATCTGAGTGCGAGGGCCTCACCATCGGCTCACCACCCAGGCTCTCCCGAAAGGCCTCGCACCTCCTCTTACACGCCACCCTTCCAGCTCCTCTGTCGGCGACACCCCAACAACTGGGCCTGGTCTGGTCTCCCCTTCGCCTCGTGGTGCCCATTCTCGCCCTCAATCAGCCCATCGCTGCTGCATGGTGCTGGCCCTACCATGCCCAGCTCCCACTTCTCTGACATGGCCGACCATGACTCTTCGAATAGCCTTTTTGGCCTCCAGGATCCAAATCTAGGCTTCGTCGACGATGGCTCGGTCGTGAAATCCGACCCCTCCTCTTCCTCCCTGCCCAACGACTCCTCCTCCTCCCGTCCCCAGACCCAGCAGCAATACTACGACACCGCCGCATGGCAGTTCAACGGCACACCCCCTTACGACTCGTACGACCCCTCCAGCACCGCTCCTCCTACTCAGACTAGCTATCAGTCTTCTCCCTGGTCTCTCGCCTTTCAGGATCAGCAGCAGAATCTCCAGCAGCTGCCCGTCTCTGCCGGCCTCGATAGCCTTGCGGCTACAACACTCAGTCCCGAGTCCATTTACGCCGCCTCCATCCCCTCGAACCCGCCCTTGGGCCCGGGCAGCCTTCAGGATACCACCATTCTTCAACCGCACATCATCAGCCACCTAACTCCTGCACTGCAGGAGAAGCTGCGCAACATCGCCATGCCGCCCCATCTCCAGTACAACTCCCCCAAGAGCGCCTCCAGCCCCGACTCGGCTGCTGGTGAGGGCAAGACGGGGGTTTTCTCTTCGCCAGATCCCGCCGAGATGTCTTCTAAGGCCTCACGAAAGCGCAAGTCATCCGCTGACCCTGATGAGGAAGAGGAAGATGACGATGGCAACCAGCCCGTTAAGAAGACGGCTCATAATATGATTGAGAAGCGATACCGGACGAACCTCAATGACAAGATTGCCGCCTTGAGGGACAGCGTCCCCAGTCTGCGCATCATGACGAAGAGCGCGCGAGGCGAAGACACGACCGAGGATCGCGAGGAGCTTCACGGATTGACTCCGGCTCACAAGTTGAACAAGGCTACCGTACGTCGCGTCACGTCTGCAATCATGGTACACGTACACGAGGCTAATTAAGAAGCAGGTTTTGAGCAAGGCGACGGAATACATTCGACATCTTGAGAAGCGAAATACTCGATTGCTCGACGAAAACGGCGCGATGCAGGCGCGAATCGCTGCCTTTGAAAAGTTGTTCATGGCCGGTGCCATGAACGGAGCAATCAGCCCTCTCCAGCAACCACCTACACCGATTCAGTACGCCCAAGATGCTCAACAGTTTGTCGGGTCGCCAATGTCGGCGACGCAGGAAGGTGGCGCTCCACCGGCGGGCATGATTCAGGTCCCCGATGATATGAAGAGAATCATTTCGGCGCAGATGGCTGCTGGTCAACCATATCCTGTGCCTCAACAGCCCTACCGAGGAGGCAACCCTGCGCTTATCCGCCAGCAACAGATCCAGCAGCAGCAGCAGATGCAGCAAAATCGATGGAGCAATGCCGGCCCTTACTTTGGTAAGCTCATGGTCGGCTCACTTGCCGGCCTCATGATCTTGGAAGCGGTGCGAGAAGATGAGGTCAGCAACGAAAAGCCCGAGGGTCGTGGCTTGTTTGCTGTACCTCTTCACCTCCTCCGAACTGTGGCGTCTGGCCTTGACATCAACGTGATGGGCTATCATATCCACACTTCTCTAAGGATAATCCTGCTTCTGGGAACCTTCCTTTGGGTCTTCCTCCCCTCTCTATTCGCTAAAGCTCAGCAGAGGCCCAAGAAGCCGCAGGTTGGCGTTCTGCAGGCGGCGCCATCTTTGGCTTCGCCCATTCACGTTCGCCGACAGGCGTGGCTCACCGCCATTCAGACTGTTTGGGTTCCTCGCCATAACTTCTTCCTCGAGGCGGCTGCTCTCATTCTCAAGACGCTGAAGCTCAGCCTTCGTAATGCTATTGGTGTTCATGGTTACCAGATGCTTACCGGCTTGACCGAGGAGCAGGAGACTGCCCGAGTCAAGGCGTGGAGCATTGCCCTGGACTCCCAGCTCGCTGGCGGCGACGTTGAGATTAACAAGAGCCGCCTGGTCCTCACTCTACTTGCCTCTGGTACTCTCCCTGATAGCCCCATGAGACTCATGCTCAAGGCTCTCCATATCCGCCTCCTTCTTTGGGATCCCAGCCAGAGCCGACTACATCTCGGCGCCAGCAACGCCATTGCCGCCAAGCTTGCACGGACCAAGTGGAACGAGGCACGACAACTGAACCGTCTCTTAATACAGCTTCACCGAGGATCATCCGATCAACATGATGATGACTTGCCTGAGCATCTGGCTGCACTGGTCGAACAGGAATGCGACGAGGTGCTTAACGAGGATATCATCCAGCGAGCGCACAACCTGGCCTTCAACATCGAGACTACTTACAACATTACAGCCCCCATGGACGGAATGGATTCGGTGGTTGACGACACGGCGGTTGGATCCCCTCTGGATGCCGTCGCAGCCTGGTGGTCGACTCAAAGCCTGCACCGTGTTATGCTGGCAACAATGGAGAAGGACGAGGAGGCTCTGCTCACCAAGACGGACGACATTGAGCTGGCTATCAAGACAGCCCCGATTGGATCGACTGCGCAGGCCCGCGCCATTGTGGCACGCGCAGTCCTGATTGACAAGGCCCGTGGAGCTAATATCGCCTCGGCCCTGCAATCGATGGGAAACGAAAAGGTTGACGCTTTGCTGAGCACTTCTATCTGCATCATTGACTCGAGCTTTCGAGCGTCGACCCCCGACCTCCGTCTTGCTCTCCGCTGCGCCATGGCCATCGCCCACCTCCGACGAGTCGAGTGTACTCCTGGCACCACACACCAAGGTCTCCGCATTATTGAATCCATCATGACAAGGGGCAATGCATCCCAAATGTCTCTTCTTGGCTGCACCGCAGCTCTGCAGCTAATGGAGGAGCTCCTTGAACACAAGGTTGCGGCAGAAACATTCCAGTCCTCCCTGGAGCGACTATCTGGTGGTCTCCGTCTGTGGATGGGCGGAGCGCCTGGAGAGAAGTGCGGCGTCACGTCTGATGTCCGAGAAAAGGTGGTGGACCGGTGCCTGACCATCACCAAGAGCGTGGTGGGTATGGACTCGGACACTGGCTACGGCAGCCTTGATGAATGCGAAGACGACGGATGCTAGACGACGACGACAAGCGATTATATATGTTTACCTGCGACTTTGACTTGATACACACCCATACTCACCCACCTACTCACCATTTACCTACCCACACGCACATCTACCGATATATCTCCTATCACACACTCCACTTGCTCACCTCTCTGCAATCTGCTTCACTTTGCTCTTTTTGAGATGACTTTGTACGATCATGGGTATCTGCTTCTTAGAAAGGTGGCATCAGGAGTTTTACTTGGTAACGGATAAAAAGGACAATACAGGACGAAGGAGAGGGACACACAAAGGAATTGGCACAGCGCAATCGGATTTGTGTCAAGTGTTTCGACGACAACATCATTTCATATTTTCTCCTCTTTTTTCTCAAGGTACATTATTCTTTTTACCAATACTTCCATTTTCTATGTCTCCTCCTGTTTGTTACGTGCCCGGCGTAGGTCACACCACGCACACACTTTTATAAGCGAAAGGTGGGAGAAGGGCTTGGTCGACTGGCTTGGCTAGGCGGGAAACGGAGAAGGAAACCCTCAACTTGGAGGACGGACTCATTTTACGGAGTTGACGTGCTGGGCGACCTTTTTGTCGAATCGACCTTTATTTATCTTATCACGTCACGGCGATGGATGGGGATTAACCTGGTCTGTCGAGGGGTATATGTCTATTAATCCATCCACACAACAAAGATATCCCATACAAATCAACCCATGATCGAATCTCACCCACTCGCCGTTCCCAGACTTTCCCATCTAAACAATCAAGTGATTTATGAAACGCTCAACTCCAGGCCGTCTTCTTTTTTCCTTTGGTTTGTCTTACTCTTTATCATGTATGTCTACCATTCTGGTGCACCACCTCCGCAGCCATTGGCGCCAGCCATCAGCTCCAGGGGCTTGGTCGACATCTTGCCACCAGCCGTCGGCCTCACACCTGGCTTCTTGCCGCGCAGACCAACAAACTTGATGCGTCGGTCCAGCTCGGCCAGCGGTGCCTCGCCAGCCTCCCCCTTCTTGACCATCCACTTCTTCGTGCCCAGCGCGGCGTCGAGCTCCTCGACGGGCGGGAGCTTGAGGTACAGCATGCCGTCGGGACGGGCCTCGGTGGGGAACGTGGCGATGGAGAGCTTCTCGTCCGTCTTGCAGGAGCCGTTGCCGAGGTCAAAGTTGCGCTTGTGGTGCGGGCACGAAACCCAGGGCGAGGTCTTGTTTTCCTCCTCAGGCGCGTCGGAGGACTTTGACTTTGTCTTGTCGCAGGGCTCCTGGCCGACGAGGCCGTCAGAGAGGATAAAGGCACGCTTGTGAGGACACATTTGCTGCGTGGCGTAGTAGACGCCCTGGATGCGCCAGACGGCGAGCTGAGTGTCGCCGCGCTTGATGGTGGCGGATATGCCATTGGGCAGCTCATCGGCGCCGTCAAAGTAGGACGTCTCGATGATGGGCTCCCACGCCGTCATGGACCACTTGTCCTTGAGGCCCTGGAAGTCGTCAGAGGCGGCGTCGCCCACCCAGAGGGCGGGCCGCTTCTGCCCGCGATCCGACTCGACCTCCATGTTGGCCGTCGTCTCGGCCGTGTTGTTGAACTGCCGGAACTTGGCGGCGATGGCGGGCGTGCGGATGGCCTCGGCCCACTCGTCAAAGAAGCTGTCGACGAGCTCCTGCATCTGAGCCTCGAGCGAAGCGCAGATGCCCAGCTTGTCCTCGAGGATGACCTCCTGGAGATACTTGAGGCCGCCGGGGAGGTTCTCGACCCAGCGTGCTGTGCGCTGAAGCTTGTCTGCCGTGCGGATGTAGAACATGAGGTAACGGTCCAGGATGGGCACCACCTCGGCAGGAGGCACATCCTTTGCTAGCAGTTCGGCGTGGCGAGGCTTTGCGCCTCCGTTGCCACCGACAAAGATGTTGAAGCCCTTTTCTGTGGCGATCAAGCCGAAACTGAAATCATGTTAGTTATATGCAGGTGGATGTTGGAATAGGGGGAGAAACATACTCTTTGCTTTGGGCTTCAGCACACTCACGCACACAACCACTCACACCACCCTTGATCTTGTGTGGTGCTCTGACACTCTTGTACCGCTCCTCGAGACGAATAGCCATGCCGACACTGTCACCAATACCGAACCGGCACCACGTCGAGCCGACGCAGCTCTTGACCGTACGCAGGGACTTTGCGTAGGCGTGGCCAGATTCCATGCCAGCGGCGACAAGTTGACCCCAGATGTCGAGGAGATCCTGCTTCTTGGCTCCAAACAAGTCTATGCGCTGACCACCTGTGATCTTGGTGTAGAGCTTGTACTTCCTCGCCACCTCACCAATGGCGACCAGCTTCTCGGGGGTGATCTCTCCACCCGACACACGGGGGACGACCGAGTATGTGCCGTCACGCTGGATGTTGCCCAGGAAGCGGTCGTTGGTGTCCTGCAGGCCGTAGGTGGTCTTGTCCATGACGTGCCTGTTCCAGAGCGAGGCCATGATGCTCGCCACGGCGGGCTTGCACAGCTCGCAGCCGACGCTGGTCTTGTCGTTGCCGACCTCGCGCATCACCTCCGGTAGCGACTTGAGGCGCTTGACCATGACGATGTTGAAGAGATCCACGCGGGAGTAGCTGAAGTGCGGGCAGAGGAAGTTTGTCACCTCGTTGCCCATGGACGCCATGGTCTGGTTGAAGATGGTGGTGACGAGGGGGACGCAGCCGCCGCAGCCAGTGCCGGCCTTTGTGCACTTCTTGAGGCTCGCAATGTCCTTGCAGGTGCCGTCCTTGACGACCTTGACGATGTCGCCCTTTGTCACGTTGTGGCACGAGCAGACCTGCGCATCGTCTGGGAGGTCGTCGCCGCCATCGTCGTCCTTCTTTGCGCCGAGGATGAGCTCGCTCGGAGGCACATCGAGCTCCTTCATCGACTTGACCATGGGCACGAGCTTGACGTAGTCGTTGACGTCGCCGAGCATCATGCCGCCGAGGAGGTACTTGCCATCCCTGGTGAAGATGTACTTTTTATAGATGTTGAGAAAGGGGTCCTTGTAGGTCAAGGCCTGCACCGACTTGGTTGAAGAGACATCGCCGTTCTGCAGGTTCTTGGCGAACTTGGGTGGGAGAGACGCAGGACCGTCACGGTCGGCGAAGCAGTCACCGAAGCTGGCGACGTTGACACCGAGAAGCTTGAGCTTGGTGCTCAGGTCGGGACGCTTAAAGGTTCTGGGGGAGTGGAGCTTGGCCTGTGTGAGGTTGAAGGCGAGGACCTCTGCCATCTCGACACCGGGGGCGATGAGGCCATAGGCCATGCCCCTCCAGCTAGCACACTCGCCAATGGCGTAAATATCTGGCATGCTCGTCCTCAGGTCATCGTTGACGACGATGCCACCTCGCTGGCCGACCTCGAGTCCAGATACCCTGGCAAGGTCATCTCTGGGCTTCACACCGACAGCGAAGCACAGCGTTGAGCAGTCAATCTCCTCGGCATCTTCAAACACCACGCCGGTGAGGTTGTTCTCCTCGTCCGTCTTGATTCTGGAAACGCCCTTGCCCAGCATGACGTCCACGCCGAGCTGGGACACCTGGTCCACCACCATCTTGCCGGCAACTTCGTCGATCTGCCTGCTCAGGACATAGGGAGCCTTCTCAAGCAGCCTGATCCTGTTAAACCGTTCCAGGTCGAGCATGGCCTTGGCAGCCTCGAGGCCGAGTAGGCCGCCACCGACGACCACACCATTGGTGCCGCGCTTGGAGTCGGCAAACTCGATGAGCTTCTTGAGATCGTCGATTGTGCGGTAGACAAAGACGCCGTTTGCGTCATGGCCGGGCAGGCCTCGGGGAAGGATGGCGTCGGAGCCGGTGGCCAGGACGAGGATGTCGTAAGGGTATGTCTCGCCATTGGCACACTCGACCGTCTTGTCGTCTGCGTTGATGCTGGTGGCTTTGGTGTTGACGTGGTAGTTGAGAGACCCCTCTGCCTCGGTATACTACACTATTCGTCAGTGGCTGCCGGGATAATGTGACATGCGGCTCAAACCTACCCATTCTGCCGGGTTCATGTACAGATTCTCGATTTTCCGGTGCTCAAAGAAACCTGTGAGTCCTACTCGGTTGTAGGCGAGATATGGCTCCTCTCCAAGAACAGTGACGGAGTATTCCTTTGCTGTGGCATCGTACTTGAGCAGCTTTTCTCTGTAAAAGTTGTCAGATCATGCATTGTTTCGCCCTTGTTAGTGTCGAGTCCACTTACATGAAAGCAATACCCACCATGCCCAGTCCGACAACGACCAGGCGTTTCTGTGTTTCACTCATGCTGGGCGGGATTGAATTGACTCTGAATTGCCCTCTGGGATGAACTACCCTCAGAGGAAATCCTTCAGCGGGACCTCAGGAGACCCCCATGGTTATAAGCAAGTTCAGACAGGAACCGGGAGCCCTGGACTGTGAGAGGGTCTCGAGGTCTCGAGGCCCATGGCTATGGATCCCTCTGGCCTGGGAGTCTCATGGCTCCTTATTCCCTATCGAGAATTGCATCTCCGGGTCGGTCGTGGCGCCATGGGCATCTCCGGGAGAAATGTTCTGCTCGCCACGGGGGGGAAACTCCTCCTCTGTGTCTCGTTATCAAAAGATCGGCCAGCCGGGTCGCCGTAACGGCAGAGGCCCTCTCTCCTGGGCAAGGGGGGAACCAATCAGTGAGCTCGGTGAGGGCAGCGGCCGCACGGCTCGGGAGCGGCCTTTGTTGGCGTCTCTTTGACAACGCTCCGCGGAGATGGACGTTCGCTCGGTCAGGGACGTGGGGCGTCGGGGGGCGGTGCGTGGAAATCCGACGGCAGTCATACGTCGGACAGACCATGGTGATGTCGTGAGATGAGCAGACGAGGGCCTTCTGACGAGGTTATACCGTTTCTTTTCTGCGGGTATTTGCTCTTGTGAGCCCGTCATGATGAGTCGCGGTGAGCTGCTACTCGACCACGGTGAGACTACAAACATGGGTCATCCGAGTTTTGACCGGAGCCGCAAGTCCTTCCTTCTCGTCGAGTCTGGACCCGGTCAAATTCGTCTCTTTGATTTTTGTGACCGAGCTATTTTTGATGCCTTTTCGTCTTCCCTGCAGTTGAACCTTTTCCTCGGAGGCATGTGTGACAC